>CM038230.1:87688855-87823118 GCA_021442155.1 Cymbidium sinense | reverse complement strand
GGTTAGCGTCGCCGGGTTAACATCATTGAGCAAACATTCTAACAAACAACCTCAGATAGATCAAAAATCCTCAGCGGATTCAATGCAACCTCTTCCATACAGATTAACGTCATCGGATTAACGTCATCAAGTCAGACTCTAACAAACAACCTAGGATAGGTCAAAAGGTCCTTGGTGGACTTCTCACAGCCTCTTCCACACAAGTTAACATCATCAAGTAACACTCTCACAAACAACCTCGGATAGGTCAAAAATCCTTAGTGGATTCAATTCGACATCTTCCATACAGGTTAACGTCATCGGGTAACACCCTAACAAACAACCTCAGATAGGTCAAAAATTCTCAGCGGATTCAATTCAACCTCTTCCACATAGGTTAACTTCATCAAGCAAAGACTCTGATAAACAACCTAAGATAGGTCAAAAGGTCCTTGGTGGACTTCCCATGACCTCTTCCACACAGGTTAACGTCATCGGGTAACACTCTGACAAACAACCTCGGATGGGTCAAAATCCTTAGCGGATTCAATTCAACCTCTTCCACACAGGTTAACATCATCGGGTAACACTATGATAAACAATCTCGGATGGGTCAAAATCCTCAGCGGATTCAATTCAACCTCTTCCACACAGGTTAACGTCATCGGGTAACACTCTGATAAACAACCTCGGATGGGTCAAACTCCTCAGCGGATTCAATTCAACCTCTTCCATACAGGTTAACGCCATCGAATCAGACTCTGATAAACAACCTAGGATAGGTCAAAAGGTCCTTGGTGGACTTCTCACAGCCTCTTACACACAGGTTAACGTCATCCGGTAACATTCTGACAAACAACCTCGGATGGGTCAAAATCTCGCCGGATTCATTCTACCTTAACATCGCCAGTTAACGTCATTTGAGTCACACTTTCAAACAACAAGATAGGTCAAAATCATCACCATCACGAAAATCTCCGCTGGTCACCACCATCATCGCTGGTTATCCCCGCCGACTCGGCGTCTACCGCATGCTATACCGCTGCGCTGGCCGCCCTTCGGCCGCCCACTGCTCTGGTCACCCGCCCATCGCTACCATCGTCGCCTGCCATTCTATGCCGGTCCATTCGCCATTCTTCATGGTCCTGCCGACCATCATGCAATCTCCGGTCATCACCATCGTCGGTGGTCATCGCCGATTACTTCGCTTTCTTGCGCAGACCACCCTTCGCGCTGCCTTTGATCCATTTTCGCCTACTACGCCATTCTGATCCTGCCGTTCATCGCCGGTCCGCGACCAACCATCGTTGCGTATCTCCATGGCCACCACCATCATGGCTCATCCGTGACTGCCGGTCCCACCATCGATTACCGCCGCTCTTGCTGCCAGACCACCCGTCGGCCAACCACCATCGCGGTCACCACCATCGTCGCAATCTCCGGTCACCACCATGCGTCGGTCATCCCGCACGCGACATCGTTACCACCATCATCATCCGTCGGGTTATCATCGTCGATAATCGCCTTCGAACACGGTCAGTCCGACAAGGGCAGTTGATGCCTCTTTCGAGGGAAAACATGAGCCTCGTCATATGAACTATAGGTCTTGATCGCCTCTGAACCCGGTTGGTCCGACAAGGGTAGTTGAAGCCTCTTTCGAAGGAAAACTGGAGCCTCATTGAACTATGGGCATTGATCGCCTTCGAACCCGGTCGGTCCGACAAGGGCAGTTGACACCTCTTTCGAGGGAAAACTGGAGCCTCGCCGTATGAACTATAGGCCTTGATCGTCTTCGAACCCGGTCGGTGAGAGGCGGTTGACGCCTCTTCGAGGGAAAGCGGAGCCTCCATACTGATCGCTGCCTCGGCCGGTCCGACAAGGCGGTTAGCCTCTTCGAGGGAAAACCGGAGCCTCGTCATATGAACTACGGGCCTTGATCGCCTCCAAACCCGGTCGGTCCAACAAGGGCAGTGGACGCCACTTTCTAGGGAAAACTGGAGCCTCGCCGTATGAATTACAGGCCTTGATCGCCTCTAAACGACCTTCTCTCAAGAAGAAGAGAAAGTGCCTTCTCCCTTGGCCTTAGGGAGTTTTTATATACCACTTTAGGAGAAAAAAGGTCAAAAATCTAAGAAAAATGGCTTAAAACCGCTCAAAATCACGGAAAACCGCAAAAAATGAATGAAAATACCCTCATCGGCTGGTTTTGCGCATGCAGCGGGTGATCTCCGCATGCGTAACACCCTCTTGCCCGCTCTCTCCAGACTCCACTCCGTGAGCTTGACCGCCCTGCCCACAAGGTGCAGCGCTCAGCCCCCATGAGGCGGGTGGCGCTGCAAGTAAGTGCCAGATGGGTCCATAACCCCAAAATCTTGCGTCCGCGCGTACCCGCACACATTCACGGCCCTGCACCCGCTTCTTCGATCATAATCTTGTACTTACATGAAAATCTACTCTCTCAAAATGAATGGTTAATGGACCCGCAAATTTTATTGAAGAATCATTTTCAAGTATTCACTTAAATATTTTGGATGATTGAGATAATGTCATCCAAAAATAGGGAACCCGATATGATCAAAATTCAACTAGTAAACGAATCTTGATGTCAAAAGCAAGTTGATCCTCAGTTGAAACTAGTCGAGATCAAGCACTTAAAATATCATTTGAAACTTTGGGATATCAGTTAAATCCATAAATAGCTCTTAAACATGGAGTGTTTATAGTTAAATCGAGCGCTTGACGAGCCGGATCTAACAAGCCCAAGATCTCATAATTCTGACTTCATTTGAGCATTCAAATACTTAAAATACATCAAATGATCAAAGGAATCATTCTGAGTCGTCCAATGAAGTGGAGTGGTTCGGATTGTGCATGTATTTACAGAGACGTCACTCCATAAATCTATAAATAGCCTCTCATTTCTCATATGAAGGAAGGTCAATCAAGAGAGAGGAGAGAGCTCTAAAGCTTGAAAATCCTCCAGGCATAATCACCACCACTCTGATCGCCACCACGCATTGGTTACCAACCACCGCACCGGTAGCCGCCGCCATCACTGATCCTCGCCGTCGTCAATCTCCATTGGTCTCCATCATGATGACCTTCATCGTCAGCAGTTGTTCCCCACTGTTCACTATCATCTGCTACCAAGCAACTTACAACGACGCCACTATATGGCTGTTATTGTCTGATTTTGGGATTCCCATTGTCAGCCCTTCTCATATACAATTATGGAATCCCGTTATCAGGAAAACTTGTACTCCAAAACAAATATATAGTGAAAGCTTTTTACTAGGCTAGGCCTCGTGGTTTTTTCCCTCCTTTCGAGGTTTTCCACGTAAAAATTCTGGAGTTTTCTTATTAACTCTTTAAATACCTGTGTGTGTGTGCTGGATTTCACAATAAGGCTAAGGCGTAAACTTTCACTACCGCGACTGGTTTTCTAGCACGCAACATATATATATAATATTTTTGTATAAATTTTTAATTATATTTTAAATTTGTTGACATTATTATTAATCTTTAAATTCTACATAAATTGCTTTCAAAATATATATATTTATATCTTAATACCATTATAATTTTTTATTTTAGATTTCTATTAAAATTAAAAATTCTGGGTAAAATTTTTTTATAATTCAATAATTCAAATTTTAAATGAATATATATATATATAATAATTTTGTTTAAATTTTAAAGTAAAAATATATTTTTTAAACTTTTATATATATCATGGAATGAATGCACCTCTTCAAAAAAAAAAAAGGTCAAGAGCATCTCACAGGAAATTTAGATGTTGTAAGATTTTTCGTATAAAAATAAATATTTCTAATATCTTAATTATCATCCTAAAAAAATTAATTAAATATTATTACAGAAATATAATTTTATAATCTGAGGGATTTACAGAAGGATATTTCTTGAATGGGATGTGAATATCATTTTGCAAACATATTTTTTTCTGATATTCAAAATAAATTTCTATTAAAGATTAAAACTTATTATGGCATATGAAAAAATTATTATTGAAGCTAGTTTTTACCAATAATCAAATCATATTTTAATAAATATAATGTTTTTATAAAAAAAATGATATTATTTAAAATTTATAATTATCAACAAAACTATGGACAAGATCGAAATGTTAATGGTTTTATTTTATAACAAATTTATTCCTTATTAATTTTTATAAATTTAAATTATTTGATATTACATTATTTAAAAATTAAAAATATGTTTAGTTTTAAAAAAAATTAAATTTATATATATATATATATGACATTTTCTATAAATAAAAAATATAGATATTTCACTTAAACAAATTTATGATGTTAATATTTTTATATGATATTAAAAATTTAAATAGTAATGTAAAGATTTAAATATCAGATAAATAAATAGATAAAAATTATGTGTGATATATATTCTCCTTTAAAATATAAATTATTTTTAAACCATATCATGCGACATATGATATATTATTCTATATAATATAAAAATATATTTAATGCATGCACATTTTTAAGGCTTATTCAATAATAGTGGAATCATAATATTCTTGTTGATTTTTTTTTAAATAATAATTGATACTTTCATTAAATTTAACTTTCCCACCGCCGGTTCTTCACCGCAGACGAAGCTGTTAAATGGCGAATAGTTGCCTAAACGTCACATTCGTACGTAACAGTCCCATAAAAAAAAAATTGTCCCGATTGGTGCGGGTGGTGTTTTTTTTTTAAATATAATTTAATTTTATGATATTTTTATGAATCTTTATATTCTACATAAATTGCTTTCAAATTTTAGTACTTTATCTTTAATATTATTATAAATATTTTTATTTTAGATGTGTATAGATATCTTTAACTTTAAATTATATATATATATATATATATATATATATCTTTAATAATTTAATTTTTAAAGAATAAATAGTTATTTTAAATATAAATTCTATAATTCAAGTATTATTTTAATAAACAAATGCATAGTCACCATCCCTATGGAAGAACCATGGATAAGGCCATGGGAAGAATCATGAATTGAATATTTTTTTTTATTGTCGTGGTTAGTAATTTAGTGATTTCCCCTCCGAAAAAAATTCATTTGTCCTCTGTCTCTATTATAATGGTTAGGGAGTTACCGTGGGAGATAGAAGCTCACAAAAATGGCGACAAAGTTATTTTTCTGTTGTACTTCTTACTAGTTTTCGTTCGTCAAAGTAGTTCTTAGGGTTAGAGAGCTGCAGCGGAGATGGTTCACAGGATCAGGAAGAATTGTAGCAGAAGCTTTCTCTAAGTGGTTTAATGGAGCTGGCAGAATGACGTTGGTTGTGTTAGAACAGCAGTTCTAGTTCTAATCTACTTGAGAATTTTATTTGATATGTATGTAAATAAAATTTTTAAGTGTTAAAACATAATTAAGAAAATTTGAAGTGATTTGTATGCAAATCTATAAAAAAATATTAAGTGTAACATCAAATCAGCGTGAGCACATAATAAAAGCTTATAGTAGGATTTGCTGACCTTCTAATCTAATCGACATATTTATAACTTGTCTTCTGTGGTAGTTAGTCGGCGCATTAAATGAAAGAATTATTAATTATTAGGTGGAAAAAAATTGGATCCAAAAGTTTTCTTTTATTTCTCTTGATGAAAGATTTAATCAATACAGGTTACAATTTATAATCATTTAAAAATATAAATTTATATTTTATTTGTTAAATTAAAATAGAGGATATATATATATATATATATATATATATATATATATATATATATATATATATATATATATATATATATATATATATTTATATATATATATCATATCAAATGTACACATAAAAAGATGCTTTTACTTTAAAATGATTTATATTAGTAATTTTTTATTATATGTATAATATTTTAGTATTATATAAGTATGTGTAAAATTTAGACATCAAATTGATATAGAAAATTCTAAGAAAGCGAATCTTGATGAAAGCAGTGATCCTAGTTCCAATAGATCAAATACTTAAAATATCATTGAAAACTTTGGGATATCGCTTAAATCCATAAATAGCTCTTAAACAAGGTGTTTATAATCAATCGGCGTCTTGTGATCTAATAAGCCCAAGATCTAATAATTCTGAGCATTCAAATACACAAAATATATTAGATGATCAAGAGAATCATCATGAGCCATCCGATGGAGTGGTTTGGATTTTATGCATTTACGACACTCCTCTAATCTATAAATAGCCCCTCATTCTTCACATGAGGGGGTCAAGCTAAAGAGGAAAGAGAGCTCTAAAGCTTGAAAATCCTCCAAGCATAATTGTGCCACACTCGACGGTTCGACCACGACCACCGGTTATCATCCCATCATTCAGTCGTTATGCTTACACCGTCCGCGGTTTATACCGCCATCATACCGTACCATATCGTCAACCACCCGTCTGGTCATCATTGCCGACGGTCGCCGGTCGGCACCAATCGTGGTCCGGCATGACCATCTCGTATCTGCCATTCGGCCAGTCCCTTTGTGACATCATACCCCTTCATTTACTAGTGATTACTCTAACCATGGCTATATAACTGTTGTTGCCTAATTTTGGGATTCTCATTGTCAGCCCTTCTCATATACAATTCTGTAATCTCATATCGGGAAAATTTGTACTCTGAAACTGATACATAGTGGATGATTTTTATAGCTGATTTTTCCCTCTTTTCGAGATTTTCTTCATTAAAATTGAGTTTTCTTATTAATTCTTCAAACATCTGTGTGTCTTTGGATTCAACAAAGCTAAACTTTTACTCTCTACTCGGTTTTCTAGACGTTTGGCTGACGATGGGAACATTCTCGTTACATCTTTACAATGGTTGACAATTTGACTTTATGTTCAGAATATCACCACTTATATGGTGAAGAAAATCTTACTCTCGAGGAACACATAAGAAGAATGAAGATTTATCAAACTTCGTTCCTTCAAATTTTGTCGAAATTGCAACTCTTAATCTCGGAATAACGGCCATGTTAATATGTTAAGCATTTAATCAATTACCATCCCAAGAAAATTGGGAGGGCAACATTGAAGCTTTGCAAATTATGATTTTCCAATCATACTCATGGAAAAATAAGACCAAGATCAAGGAGCAACTTTGGCTACAGCCACAAATGGATGTTTTGACTCGACCTCTTCCATTCAGGTTAACTTCATCGAGCAAAGACTCTGAAAAATAACCTCGGATAGGTCAAAAATTCGCACCAACTCTACACAGGTTAACGTCATCGGCTAACACTCTGACAAACAACCTCGGATAGGTCAAAAATCCTCAATGGATTTGACTCGACCTCTTCCATTTAGGCTAACTTCATCGAGCAAAGACTCTGACAAACAACCTCAGATAGGTCAAAACTTCGCACCTACTCTACATAGGTTAACGCCATCGGGTAACACTCTGACAAACAACCTCGGATAGGTCAAAAATCCTCAACGTATTCAATTTAACCTCTTCCACATAAGTTAACGTCATCGAGTAACACTCTGATAAACAACCTACGATAGGTCAAAAATCCTTAGCATATTCAATTTGACCTCTTCCATACAGGTTAACGTCATCGAGTAACATTTTGACAAACAACCTAGGATAGGTCAAAAATCCTCACCGAATTCAATTCAACTTCTTCCATACAGGTTAGCGTCATCGGGTAACACTCTCACAAACAACCTCGGATAGGTCAAAAATCTTCAGCGGATTCAATTCAACCTCTTCCACACAGGTTAACGTCATTGAGTAACACTTTGACAAACAATCTCGGATAGGTCAAAAATCCTCAACGGATTTAATTTGACATCTTCCATACAGGTTAATGTCATCGAGTAACATTCTGACAAACAACCTCGAATATGTCAAAAATCCTCAAACGCTTCCCCACCATTTTGGCAATTATCAACTGTTGAACAATCCATTTTAGGGTTGCAATGTTTCTAAAATGAGTCTTAGTTGCCTCAAGAAGCTCTAGCAAAATAGAGCTTTAGTTGAAGGCTCTCAAGTTAATTATAATTTAGGTTCTTAGTTGAATATGATTTATAATAATCTGCAAAAGCAAAATAAAAAATAGAGTGTGACCTTAATTACATGCTAATATGATCAAACTTAAGTTTACTTATTTTTTACTTATGGCTTTAAATCTTGAAGCAACTTGTTGGTGCAATAAGAGGATTGTTAAAAGTGAAGGTCAATTTTATAAATTTATGAATTATGGAGCATTAACTCTAAGATGATAAAATATGAGCTTCAAGTTGAAAGTTAAATCATTTGAGTAGAGTCTTTATAAGCACTAAAGATTTTTTGCAATATGAGATTCTATCATAAGTTTTCAAACTAAAATCTTAATCTTATTGTGTCTATCTTTATCTTGAGATTTTATAACAATTTTATGAAGTTGAATCATAATTTGTAATAAGCCTAAGATAAATCTACACACTTTGGTAGTACAATATTCTATACAAAGCATGCATGAGAACTTATCTATAGATTACGAGTTGGATGCCTAAGCCCTAGGCTAATTTCGAAAGCAAGTTTGGATTGGCAAGCAAGGGCATACCTCTTTAAAATTATAAAATAACTTAGCTAATATTGGGCGTCATGTGGACAATTCCCCCCTCATTTTGTTTGACACATCCACTTGAGCAAGCCAACCGTCAAGATATATCAATGATTATCCATATGTCAAAATACAACGTGCTTGCCTTTGGGAAGGGGTAACAAGTCCTAGGGGTTAGCATGTGTTTAATCAATGGTAATATCAAATTTTGGATTTTTTTAAAAAAAATTCATGAAAATTTTATGTTAACACAATGATTTTGAAAATTAGACTTGAACATTAAACTATAAGAAAAAAAATGTTCAAAATTCAAAAATTCAATCTAGATTGAACTAGATGATATAATGAATACTAAAATTAAATTAATATGATTTATATGGTGTAATAATGATGTAATATATACCTATCTTTGTAGAACCATTTCAATATTTTGTTCCCATAATAATATTCTTCATGGATACTAACTAAAATTATCTTCTTCTTTCAATGGTAGTAAAATATCAATTAAAATCATTTTATTCTTCACATGTTAATTAACAAAAAAAATTAAATCTAACTTTTAGATATTTTCTCTAACAATGCACTCTCTAAAGATATTCTTATGATCTATAATCTTAAAGTTAATGATATCATTTAGATAATTATTAAATCGCCTTAAGATATTGGTCGTCTCCTTTAACTTCTTATTAATAAGAAATTCATCAAAACTTAAATTGGATTATTAAACCAACTTTAGAGATATCAGATATTATATTCTTACCTTTAATATTAAACATAATTGAGTGACTACTCTACATCAAAAATATTCTTAGAGAAGATGATGAATCAAGGCTATAGAGAATTGTAGGTTAGGGAATTAAAATAATTTATATGAGATTGTTTAACCTCTCAAATAAATTATTTTTAAATTATTTAGGGTTGTTTGATTTAATGTATTTGGAGTGTAAAGTAAATTAAATGCAGAATTTAACTTTTGAGTATTTGGCATGGTACAAAGTAAAAAATTTAAAATATTTTTGTGGTGTACTTAAAATGCATTAGAAGGGTGATTTATGGGGTATTTGAATTTTGCTTAATTTGGTTGAATTCCAAATACAAGTCGATGTAAAGTGAGAAGCTGTTGCCACCAACCGCTGACTATTACCCATCACTCACCGCCTTGTCGCCATGCCATATCGCCAACCGCCCACTATCGTCACCATCGCGTCACCTACTACCGCCACCACCTTCACCAACCTTAATCTCAAAAAATCTTTACATTACATTCATTCTATTAATAAAAAAACTAACTCATGTATTTGTAGAATTTCTATCTAAATAATATAAAATAATCTAAATATATTACTTTTGCACTTTTGTTCAGCAACCAAATAGCCCTTAATAATTTTATCCATCATATAACTAACTTTGTATGCGTTACTTAGGTAATCGATGTCATTACACTAGAATAATAAATTTAGACATTTGTGCTTATAATAAATCAAATAAAATAAATGTAAATCTGCTCATGTTAATGAGTTCAAATCATATATTATTAACATAATAGAAATCCATCTTTAGTTTGAAACTCATTTGAGCCAAATTTAGAATCTCCATTTTGAGGGTAATTAATCTAGATTTGAAATAGAAGTTTGATCTAAGTTCAAGCATAGCTTGAAATTTGCATTATCAGTTCAAATCAAATTTGAACATAATTTGAAATTAATTATAAACTTTTATTTTGTAGCTATGAATGAACTTTATATTCAAAACTATTTAAGGTAGATTTGAGCTTATAATGTGGGGGTAGGAACCTTATTAAAACCAAAGTTATGAGTTTAAACCAAGATTGAATGTGGTTCAGGACAGGTTCAAACATTATTATGTTAGAACCTAATATGAATTTTTATATAAACCTCAAATTAGAGCTATAATTACTTTGAGATTTAATTTAGATTTTAGAATTTATAGTGTCTGCCGCTTATTTAAACTTGATACTCAAACTCGTCCATCCATCCTTCCTTTTATGATAAGAGGTCATAGTAAGATTGATAGTGTTGAAAGTTAAAGTGATTATAATCGAGCATAAGAAAATTAAAGCTCATATTTCTTATTGGTATTAGAAGGTATGATGTGAAAGGATTGTTTAAGGCTTTGGGTTGTAAGAGGTTTTAATAAGATGAATAATTAGACAATTAATAGAACAATGAGATCAACAATGAACTTATTTGAAATGAGAGATTTAAGCTATAATACATCAAACTATTTCTGAATATAAGGGATGATCTTTTATATTCAAAAATAGATTATTTTAGGGCAAATATTAGTTTAAGAGACATATTAGTGATAATTTATATATTATTATGTACAAAAAGTTGATAATTATTTTTATATGAAAAAAAATTCTCATATAACATTAAATATTTCATATGAGGTGCTCTTGAGCTAATTTAATGAGGGGTATTTTATAATAAGTGATGTTTAAAATTTTAAATTATATTTTAATTCTTTTTCAAAAAAAAATTGAAATCACTACATTTATGCAATTTAAACATGAAAAAAAACTTCTTAATTTTTATAAAAAATTGTGTAAAGTTTTAACTATTTTCTCGTTAGATCAATTTCAACATAACTTCTAGAAGAAGTCACAAAGTCCTCAACTGCGACAATGATTTGACGCGTGCAGTTGATCCGTATATATTTATAAAATTTATATATTGTTGGAGAAGGATATTCTCATGATTAACTTTCTTTATCACAGTAAATTTTAATTCTTTAATTTAAAATTTAAAATTACATATTTAATCAAGTATTATTTTTTGAAGTTTAAATTAAATTAAAACTGTTTGCATATAAAATATTTAAATGTATGTTATAATATCATAAAATTAAAATATAATTAAAGAACGTTAACAGTCACAATACCATGATGAACACCTAATTTTTTTCGATATTATATATATATATAATCTTTTAATATATGAGTAAAATATTAAATAAATAAATATTAAATTTTAAATATTAGATATTTAAATACATAAGTTATGTGATTGTATGTAAATGTTCCATTTTTTTAGTGATTTGGTGGCCTGCGGCAAAATTTACTACTCTGTTGTGGTAAGCCGGAATTGAAGAGTTCGAGAAATGGTTTAATGTAATAAAAATATTTAATTATTTTTAGGAAAAAATTAGAACATATTAAAAATGTTATTTTAATATTTATTAATTTATTATAAATTTGTAACAAATATTTTCACAATTTTGATTTACTCATTTAAAAATATTAAAATCTATAAATTTGTATTTTATCAGTCAAAAATAATTTAGGAGCTATTTTGGAATAATTTTAATTTATATTTTTATGTTACTTTTAAAAATATATTTTTTATTTTATTTTATTTATTTTCTGAAATAAATAACATTACTTTTAAAAATAGTCAAAATATCTAAAAACTATTTAAAATATTTTTTAAAAATAATAAATATCTAAAAATATTTTTTTAATTTGAAACAAATCATAAATAAAATAATTTTTTTTAAAAAAATTATTCCAAATTGTCCCTTACCTATCAAGAAAATCTTATTTAATTTTTTATAAATTTTCTTGATTATACATAAATACTTAAACATTTTTATTATAATTTTATATTAAATATCTTCATTATTTTCATATTTTTCAAATCAAAATCATCTAATTAGCCATCTTTAAATATTTTAATAACTTATCCTAACAAAATAAAATAAAAAACGTGATGTCGTTTTCCACCTCAAACAAATAAATTACCAAAATTTTTCTATAAACCTCCACTAAAGTCCCAACCAGCTTTCTACACCTCCAGCATTTGTCCACAAAACAGAACAAGCTCTCTCAGTCCGACCGATACCAACCCATCTCCCCACATCGTCATCGTCTCAAGCCCGGCATGGCATCACTCCTCGCCGAGTTAGCCAAGCTCCTTGTTCTCCGCCACCACTTCACCGCCACCATCGTTACTTTCTCCGACCTCCCTTTTCCTTCCTCCTCCATCTCTATCATCCTCCCTCTCAGACCAACCAATCAACGCTGACACCATCACGCATATTCCTCACCATGACAAACTCCGTCTCTCCCATCCGTGAAATCCTCATCTTTCTCCGGCGAACCACCCGCCTCGTCGCCTTCATCTTCGATATCCTTGGACTCGTCTTCTTGTCCATTGCCCAAGAGCTTGGTATCCCAAAATACCTTTTTATACCCACCAACCTTTTCTACCTTTCCTTCATACTTCACCTCCCGACTCTCGTGGAGACCACCACCGTCGACAACTTTAGAGACCTACCGGAGCCACTGCGGATGCCGGGTTGTGTTCCCTTGAATAGCGGGGATTTTATGGAACCTATACAGGAGAGGGAGAGCGCGGTCAGTACTTGGATGGTTCACTATGCAAGGCAATATAATGGCGTCGAGGGAATTCTAGTGAACAGCTTCGCAGCCTTGGAAGCCGGTGCTGCCAAGTTTCTAAAAGAGGTGGAATTATTATTATTATTTTTTAATATTGTTTGACGATTATTTATCATGAAGCATGCTAAATAAACTTTTGTGTAACAGAGGGGTGAGGGGAAATCTCCAATTTGGCCGATCGGGCCGCTTATAGAATCTCCATTACATATGAGTTATGAAGAGTCATCACATAAATATATAAAATGGTTGAATCAACAACCGAGTGAATTGGTGGTATTTATCTATTTTGATAGCGGTGGCACTCTATCATGGGAGCAAACATGAGAGCTTGCCCTCGGGCTGGAGATGAGTGAACAGAGATTTCTTTGGGTGGTGCGAGTGGGGAGTGACACCGGGCTCGGTGATAGTTTTTTGAGTTTGAATCAAAACGGTGATGATCCTGCAAAATATCTTCCGGAAGATTTATGGAGAGGACAAAAGAAAGGGGGATGATTGTGATGTCATGGGCACCACAACGAGACGTGTTGACTCACAGTTCGACAGGTGGATTCATGTCGCATTGTGGGTGGAACTCCACCTTGGAGAGCTTGAATGGTGCCGATGGTCAGCTTCACTCGAGCAAAGGATGAATGCAGTTTGCTTGAGGAAGGAGTGAAGGTGGCGCTAAGGGTGAGGGAGGAGGAGAATGGGCTGGTGAGGAGGGAGGAGGTGGCAAAGGTCATCAAGCAGTTGATGGTAGGCAAGGAAGGGAAGGGCGTGCGACATAAAATGCAAGAGATGAAAAAAGAAGCGAAGAGGGCCATGGAGAAAGAGGGGTCATCTTATAAGGCATTGGAGAAAGTTGTTAGTATTTTGAAGGACTCAAGTTCCGTCTAAGTGATATTATTTTTCTAAATTATTATCCATTATGTAATGCTCTATTTTATGTTGTGATAATTACTTTTGCATTGAACCTTTATTATATGTAATAATTCAATTATCTACTGATTCTATCTTGTCGATATATTTCAAATTTTCTTTATATATATTTTCTTATATCAATTAACAATAAATTTAATATAATTAAAATAAATAAATAAATTAATATAATAATTAAGTAATCCATTATATTTAAATTATCTTCGATAAAAAAAAAGCATAAATGCATACATCTTAGAAAAATGTAAGCGTGACTATCACCTTGAGGAGCTTTATGTCTCCTCAATTTGAAGTGGTCATTAAGGTGTAATAGTGATACTTTCTTCAGAGAGCAAGAGCATGCCCTCAGATTAGAGGTGAGCATAGATTCATATGAATGGGGCAATGACGAAGAACACTAGGCTAATTGACAATTTTTAACCATGATCATAACAAGGATGAAGGATTTATGGATAAAATGAAGAGAGAGAAACTAAGGTGATGTTATGGGTTTCACAACAAGAGGATTTGGATCACTATGGGTGGGTTCTTGACACTTGTGGGGTAAAGTCATAAATTTTTTTAACAAGAGCACAATCAACATTGATGATTTTTTTTGTCACATATTAGTGATAGATTACTATTCAAATTTCATTAATACTATGTAAATTTTATAGTTGAAATTTCATTGATAATTATTTTGTGGTTAAAATTCATTATTTAATTTTTTTCTAATAATTTTTATAAAATCTTTTATTTTTAAAGGAATTTAATTAATTTTAATGCACTGTGTTAGTAACACAAATTGAATTACTATCAAAGGCAAGCTAGGTCGATGTGTGCACAACTCTATAGTGCCCCCACTATAGCTCCACTCATAATCATTATATGGTTGGAGCTCCACATTAGAGACCAAAAAAATTCATGAATATAGTGTTAATATGCTATAATTTTATGTCTAAATATTTATCTCTTCAAAAATGACCTAATATAATAAATTACTTTAAATGAGAGGTATGCATGGATTGTAAGAAGTATTGAATGAAATCTAGGTTTAATTAGATGAATTGAGTGAAAATTAAATTACTTCCTCAGGTGATTTGAGATACTAGGATAGCTGGAGGAGAAGACTCTTAGGAAGAAAAAAAATATTATCCCATCCTACATTAAAATATATACATTTCCAAAAAATAATTCTCTATGAAGGAATTAAGATGATTTACAAATAACAAATTCAAATAATATGTTAATTAATTAATTAATTTACTTTTTTTGTATTGATTTTCAATAAGGGTGAGTTTCAAGATTAACTTTCTTGCCATAATAAATTTTAATCTTTAATAGAAAGTTATTTTAAAATTATATCACATCCTCTTTTAAAATGATTCTAATAAAAGTTGAAGAAATATGTTTGCTCCAAATATTCACAAAGTAAAATATAATATCTCAATGCTACGAGATTGTTATTATAGTTTTCAAAATTAAGTTAGTTATTTAAATAGTAATTAGTATAGTTAGAAATTTTTATTTTTATATTAATGCTTGTTTTCTCTTATAACATTAAAAAATTTTTTATGAGGAGATTTTGATCTAATTTTGAGAATAGACATTTTATAAAATGTTAAATATAAAAATTTTAAATTATTTATTTAACTAATATATTTCAAATTTAAAATCTACATAAACATGAAATATTGGGCATTTTAAAAAATAAATATTAAATTATATAATAATTAATAGTGAATTTTAAAAGTATTTATACTCATAAGATTTTAACTATGACATGAAATAAAAAAATAAACACATTTATAAACATTTAAAAGATAAAATAATAAAATTTAAAATATTATATACAAAATAAAGAGTCATAATTATGTCATAAAATTTAAAGAATAAAAAAATAAAAAAGTTCAACACCTTAGTGCATTCTTGAAAATCTCACATTTCACACAATCTATTGCTACCATTAGGAGTGTCTTTAGCTACCCTTAGTATTTTAAAACAATCCTTTTACTAGAGCTAAGACAATAGAGAAAAAAAGGCACTCATATAGGCCTCATCACTTAGAGCAAGAGAGCATGAGGACTTAGAGATTAAAGGAAGCATGAAGAGCTATGGAAGATTTATTTTTATGCATTTTATGTTTTTTATGTTATGTTTAATTGTGTGGAACTTTAAGTCTTATTATCATGTATATTATAATTAGTACTATAACATGTTTTTTAAAAAAAGGAAAGGCTTAAGTGCATATTGTAATTATAATTAATTAATCAATTATAATATTAATTTTTATAAGTAGAGGCTAATTGCTAGGGTGGAGGGAGTAATTTGAATGATTAACTTGCCCTCCCTCTCACCCATGCCCTCCTAGTTTCAAAATTCAAGTTTATCATGTACTTAAGAACTTATTTTTGTTAATGGAATATTATTATTATTATTATTATTATTATTATTATTATTATTATTATTATTATATTTGTAAAGAAAATTGAGTGAGAAAACTTTTCATTAGAGCTTGGTGGCTAGCTAAAAAAGGAGGATAAGGTGATCCACTTTCAACACTACGTTGGTAGTAGTATCTTTGCTTGTTTACTTTAATTTTATGTATTTAATCTTTTTTTTTTATTTTGCATTTCTCTATTGTGAGACGTTATTAGGGTTGTGTTATACACTATAAAATTGAAATCATATAATATAAAAAGCTATAAAAAAGAACTGTAAATCATATATGCCACTTAAAGAAGTGTATAACCTTACTTTGAGTTGCTTAGCCGATAAAGTGTAGTCACTTTATTTTCTAGAGGCTCTCGTAAGTTCATCCCGAGTAGCTTAGCCAACTTGAGTAAAGTCACTTCACTATATACCAAATAAATTTACCACGAGTCAAAAGGGTAGACCTAAACTTGAGTTGGTCAAGTAGATTTTGACTTTGACAAGTTCCTTTTGAATTGAACGAGAACATCATGGGCTAGGTGAGATCACCTTAACTAGATTGAAGCGAATTCCCTTTGGTTCGAATCTTGTGAATGTGTAGATATACATTATAAGATTTAAGCATGATTCGAATAAGGGTCAGGTATGGTTCATACGTTATTTAAACAAGTTTGAACAAGAACTACCTTAAAAAAATAGAAAAAAAACAAGCAACTATATTAAAAAATAGAATAGCTATATACAAAAATGTCTGTATGTATGTAAGTATGTATATATATAATTATGGTATTGATATAAGAAGGATGCAGATAGTCCGGATCATCGTAGATGCACGTCTAATTGCTACATTGACTTTATAATACTTTCCCTCAAGATGAGATGTAATCATTTCTAATAGCTATCTTGGATAGAAGTGCTGATAATGAATTGCATAACAATTACTTTGTGAAAATATTCGGTAATTAAAGTTTTGGTTAAATTTGCATCAATTTGATGGTTCCATTTGTGACCTTTTCCTTGACAAAATAACAATAAATTGGTATGTGTTTAGTACATTCATGAAAATAAGATTAGTCACGATATAGATAGCAGGTTGATTATTAAAATATATGGTTGCTAGGTTGGATGTTTTTTTTTCTTCCAAAATCATTAAGTAGTTACGTACACTAGGTAAGTTTGATCGTTGCCAGTGCTAAGGCTTGACATTCCACTTCTTTTGAAGATCTTAATATTCAATTTTGCTTTTGATTTTCATGATATTAACTATTCTCCCATGAGTATAAAAAATCTAGTGATATATTTTATTTTTTACACTGCATGATCCTTAATATACATTTGAAAAGGCTTTGAGATGTATAGGAGACTAAGATGAGAAAATATAGTCCTTATCCAAATGTAGATTTTATGTATCATAATAGATGATTAATAGTTGTGATATGTATTACAAATGTGATGTCTAATTGAGATAAGGTGAGATATATCAATTTTCTTATAAGTCTATAATATTGAGATGCATCAGAAACAAAGTCCTCTTAGGCATTTAGTTGTGTGTTGGGATACATTGGTGTCTTGGTTTGTTTGCTATCAAGAAATCTAGTATCATCTAGAAGTTGGTGCATGTAGTGTCGCTGAGTGAGTGTGATGCCTTCACTAGATTGGGTTATTTCAAGGACAAGGAAATAATTGAGATTACCTAGGTCTACATTGGATGCTTCTGTGCTTGTGAGTTTGCTATTTCCATTCTTTAGTGTTTAGGCACACAATGAAGATATATTAAGCAGACAAATATTTCTTCTCTGATGAAAATGTGCTTTCAAACTTAGAGTGCATTTGGGGCGGCTTTTTCTATTTGCGGTGCGGTTCAAATTGCCCTGCTCTAGGCATTTAGCGAATTACGGCGAGGTTAGATTTCGAAGAATCTACAGCGAAAAAGTTGTATTTTTCAACCTTGACCAAATGCGTTGGCCAACAGATGATTTAATTTTGAAAATAAAAAGATTTTTAGCATCAATCACAGCTTCTTAGATAGTAGCTCCACTATTATTTGTTCATACAACTGAAGATGCCTTAAATAAACCCTTAATTAAAGTTCACTTTTCTCACTACGAGCCTACCATCGTTCTTTTAATAAAGAGAGAGGAGGAGGGGAGGTGTATGGAAGATCTTTAAGAATTTGATGGTCAAAATCATATTGAAATCTATAGGGGTCAGAGTCAGCTTCTAGTAGTAGCCATCATTGGGTGAACATGTGTCAAATTTTTACTGTATTTTTATGTGCTGATCTTCTTAATATTTATTTTTTTCTGCATTTTTATACTTATGTTAAGTTATTTAATTTGATTTTATCAATTACTCAACATGCGATGGGGGTTGTGTAAATATTAGCATTTAACCGCAGAAAAACCTACCAACACAACTAAAGTATGCAGCTAGCTGATATATTGCCAAAGCTATAGTCATGAATCAACATCTTTGTTTTTCTTTCTTTTTTATAATTTTTGGCATTAACGCTAGCTGAATTCTTGAGCTACTAAAAATGAATAAAGCCTTTATATTATTGTTGTAATTAAAATGTAATGATTGTCCACAAAATAAGACCAAGATAGATATAAAAAAAACAGCATAATGAGATTATTTATCTGATGTCTGTTATATTTGAAAATGTTAGAGCATATTATGTTCATCAGAGAAAAAAATGTTAACAAAACATCGACAAATTATGCATTTTTAGATTCTTTGATCTTCTTAAAACTTCTCTTATTGTTTCTCTCCACCCATGTCCTGCTTTTGTATAGCTTTCTCTATCAAATGAGGATTGTTGTCCAAGAAACGTAGAATCCAAGCTTCCATTAATGAATATTTTCCCTTCCATGAATCAATCTCAACTGTACTGTCATTCCTTGTTTTCTCCAACTTCTCCTCAAGCCTCGAGCAATTGTCTCTATCCTTTTCGACGTCTTATTTTAAAACTTTGATCTTTTTTGGACCATGCTTCTCCATCTTCTCATAGCTTCCCCTCAATGACAAATTCTTGCATTTCTCGTTCATGATTTCCTTCTCCAGCTTCCTGAATGTTAGGACCAATTCCTTCTCGAAGCTGTCAGTTTTAGCCGCCAGTTGGATAATTTGGCAGAGAGATCCCTCAAAGCCTTGGACTTGGATGACTTTTCTCGGGACTTAGAGAATATCTGACCCGAACTCACTGAAAGGGAAAAATATTACATAGTCCAGATGTAATCGTCCGGACATCAACCGAATCTCAACATGTGTCCATTAATAAAATATGATTTTTTTTACTTTATAACGTGGTAACAATGCCGTTAATGTTATTCGGACCCGGCCTAGCCCGACCCGTTAAAATAGCAGGAGAAATGTCATTTAGGGGCTAGGCGTTGAATGCAAGTGAGAAATTTAAAAGCAATATATAAATAGATTTAGGCCATAATATGATTTTTTTTTTCAGACAAACTGCGCTCAAAGAAGAGAAATAAAAAAATCTCATTTTAATTTTCAGGAAGAATTGTGATGATGGAGAACTAATTTGAAATTTGTAGCCTTGATATTGCGACCAATTTAGCGGATGATGTCTTAAATATAAATGCATCGGTAAATTTTCTCCACCGTTTTATATATACAGTTATTTTGAAACAGTCAGTGATATTCTTTGAAATTCTTTTCTGTAATATATATTTTCTATATTATTTGGAGTTCTTTACAAAAAAACTTTGGAGATTTTTTGGAGCTACTTTTTATGTGTACATTCTGTACACTCGTGAATGTGCATCCCTTTTTTCAATTTTTTTTAACTCTAAGGTTTGTCATATATTTTGTACATGCTATTGTAAGCTGTTTGGAGTTTAGTCCTGAGGAATTTGGTGATTTTTGAAGCTATTTTCTATGTGTACACTCTGTATTCTTATGAGTGTACACCCATTTTAAAATTTTTTCAATGGGCTTATGTTTTGTAGATGGTATTGTAAGCTATTTGGAGTTTAGTAATGAGGAATTTGGTAGTTTTTAAAGCTATTTTCATGTGTACACTATGTACTCTCATGAGTATACACCCCATTTTTTTTAATTTTTTTTCAATGGGGACTTTATGTTTATTTCTAAGATGTTTGGAGTTTAGTCCTTGAAAATTAGAGATTTTGTAGCTATTTTCTATGTGTACTCTATACAATCATAAGTGTACACCCATTTTTTCAATTTTTGTAACTCACTTGCATTTGCTTTGTACATCTTTGTAAGTTTGGAGATATTTCATGAAGAATTTGAGAATTTTGGAGATATTTTTCATGTGTATTCTCTATACACATGAGTGTACACCCATTTTTCAATTTTTTGCTATTGTGGGACTTGCCAATTACTTTGTACATGCTATTATAAGCTGTCTGGAGAAGTTTTCTGGAGAATTTGAGGATTTTTGGAGCTATATTTCATGTGTACTCTTTATACACTAATGAGTGTACACCATATTTTTCAGTTTTTTTTAACAGCGGGGCCTGTCATATGTTTAGTACATTCTATTGTATACTATTTGGAGATGTTTACTGAAAAATTTGGGGGATTTTGAGGCTATTTTCTATATGTACACTCTATACTCTCATGAGTGTACACCCTATTTCTTCAATGTTTTTCAACTGTGGGTCTTGCCATATGTTTTGTACATGTTGTTGTAAGTTGTTTGGAGTGTAGTCCTGTAGAATTTGGTGGTTTTTGAAGCTATTTTCCATGTGTACACTACATACTCTCATGAGTGTACACCTTATTTTTTCAATTGTGGAGCTTGCCATATGTTTAGTACATTTTATTGTAACATGTTTGGAGTTTAGTCCTAGAGAATTTGAGGGGTTTTGGAGCTGTGTCTCTATGTGTACTTTATGTACACTCATGATTTTATACTCATGTTTTTCAATTTTTGCAATTGTGGGGATTGTCATTTGCTTTGCACATGCTATTGTAAGTTATCTAGAGATGTTTCTTGGAGAATTTGGAGGGTTTTTGGAGCTATTTTTTATGTGTATACTCTGTACACTCATGAGTATAGACCCATTTTTCAATTTTTTTTTCAACTATGAGGTTTATCATATGTTTAGTACATTCTATTGTAAGTTATTTGGAGATGTTTCTAAAGAATTTGGGAGGTGGGGGGAGTGTTTGGAGCTATTTTATGTACACTCTGTACTCTCATGAGTATACACCTCATTTTTTAATTTTTTTTAACTATGGGTCTTGCCATATGTTTTGTACATGTTTTTATAAGCTGTTTAAAGTTTAGTCCTGGAGAATTTGGTAATTTTTGAAGCTATTTTCTATGTGTACACTATATACTCTCTTGAGTGTACACCCTATTTTTTTCAATTTTTTAATTGTGAGGCATGCAATATGTTTAGTACATTCTATTGTAAGATGTTAGAAGTTTAGTCCTGCAAAATTTGGGGGGTTTTTGGAGCTATTTTCCATGTGTACTCTATACACTCATGAGTGTACACCTCTTTTTTAATTTTTTGTAATTGTAGGGCTTGTCATTTGCTTTGTACATGCTATTGTAAACTGTTTGGAGATATTTTCTAGAGAATTTGGGAGTTTTTGGAGCTATTTTTTATGTGTACTCTCCATACGTTTATGAGTATACACAAATTTTTTTCAACTGGGGCTTGTCATATGTTTATTACATTCTATTAAGTTGTTTGAAGATGTTTCTTGAAGAATTGGAGGTTTGGAGCTATTTTTCATGAGTACTCCTAAAATATATTAGTGTTTGAGCATGTGAATTAGGTTAATAATCGGTGTGATGATGAAGCCGTTATGTCTCATGAATCAATTTTGGGCAAACTCCTTGGCACCACTGTTCATAATGAAAATGGAGCATATGAACTGTACTGTGATTATGCACATCAAACTGAATTTAGTGTTAGAAAGGATCATACTAGTTATTGGCCAAACTCGAAGAATTTGAAATCAAAGGATTTTTTTGTGCAAAAGAAGGTCTGAAGAAAGGTGTCAATCTAAACTACTCAGTCAAATTTCAGAAAATAGATACGAGGAGTGGTTATCCGACCATGATTAGATTTTTATTGATTTAGATGAGAATTGGAAGGTTAATATATATATATATATATATATATATATATATATATATATATATATATATATATATATATATATATATATATATATATATATATATATATATATATATATAATCATTCATTCATTGGCAAAGTCGGGTGACCTACATTTTCTCAGATCATACAGAAGCATCAGCGATGAGAAGGCGGTTGTGTTGAAGTCAATGATAGATGCTGGAATTAGAGCAACTAATGCATTTAGCTATCTTAGTGAGGAAGTTGGCAGCGTGGAAAATATTGGCTTTGCAAAAAGAGATGCTTTCAATTACATCCAAAAAGAAAGAAGTTCAAAGATTGCAAAAGGTGATAGTAATGGATTAATACAACTGTTCAAGAAAAGGCAAGTGGAGGATAAAATATTTGCATGAGATGTCCAAGTTGATGAGTCGGACAGCTTGAACAATTTTTTTTTTGGAGCAATGACATATCAAAGAAAGAATATGATTGTTTCGGGGATGTCATAATTTTTATTCAAGTTATCAACTCAATAAATATAATCTTGTCTATGCACCTTTTGTTAGGCTGAATCATCCCTGGAAAAATATCTTATTTGGAGTAGTATTTCTATTAAAAGAGACAATTGAGTCATTTACATGGCTATTCAAAACATTTCTCCTGTTAATGAATGACAGTCATCTTATAATAATATTCACTGATCAAGATCAGGTAATGACGAGAGCTATTGAAATTGCATTACCACATACTCGCCATAGTTTATGCCAATGGAATATTTCTAAGAAAGCTCCTTCGAAGGTACATTGCTTTAATAGTAATAAGATAATACAAAGTCATTTTTATACATGCATGAGTAAGTGTGATTCAAAAGAAGAGTTTGAGCAAGCTTGGTCTACTATGCTAGAAGAAGGCAATTTGTATGATCATGTTTGTATGAGCTATATAAAATTAAATACAAGTGGTACCGCATTAAAGACTCATTTTGTATGGGTATCTTATTAATGCAATGTAGTGAGTCCACGAATAATGTATATCATGGAATCTCTAAACCAACAAGTTTTATCACCGATTGTTTATTGGGATTGGAGAAGGTTATGGACACATGGCGATGGAATGAATATGATGAAGATTTCAAGTGTAGCCAGTCAGTAATTATTCACGTTGTTAAAATCACTCCAATATTAAAACAAGCTACTATGTTTTACACAAGAAAGTTTTATACAATATTTGAAGAAGAATTTTTGTATGGAGTTGGTGGATTAGCAGTAAATGTGTCATATGATAATCCCATGGAGTATTTGGTGAGAAACTTAGAGAATAAGAGTTCTTCCAAAATATGGACTATCCATTTTGATAAGACATGCCTAAATATAACTTATAGTTGTAAAAAATTTGAAATGATGAGGGTGCTTTGTGCCCACTGCATCTGAGTTCTGAGTTAGGAAGATATTATGCATATTCCGGAGAAGTATCTTCTCATGCGATGGTCAACCAGAACAAAGAGGGATATCTACTTTGACAGTGCTTATAAAAACTTAAAAGATGTGCAAAATAATGATGGAAATGAAACTGACATTATTTTTGGAACCACATCTACCGATATGCATATAAAATAAGCACTAGGGCACAAGGTAGTAAGAAAGATGATGAATATATATTGGATTCCTTAAAGAAACTATCTCATAATGTTGATTCTATATTATGTGAATTCACCTCTAACGACAAAACAACTAAGAAGAAGAAGTCTACTATAATAGATAAAGGCGACTTAGTAAAGGATCCAATTAAGAAATGACCAAAGAGTGTTTCCAATGCAAGGCGGAAAGGATATTGGGAGAGAAACAAGAAAGCCAAGAGTAATTATTTACCTGTCTCTAAATTTATAGACTTTAAATATTAATGTTAAACTTTAAACCATTATGTCTTTAATGTTACAGAGATGAAAGAATAAGCTGTGAGAGGTGGAGAACATAAAGAGTCACCCATTGCATCACCTTTTTATGTTATGCTAGAGTACTTTTCAGAGGTATGCAGGTATAACACCTCATTCCTGATGTTAGATATCAACAACTGATACGATGTTCTTCTATATTAGGAATTTAACTCAAGCTCAACAATTAGTTAGTTGGCTGAAGGATACACCAAGTTGATGATGGATATCATTACATGAAAATATTATAATGCGTGATATCATTTAATTATCATGTGTTCTTTGAATGTATATACTTTAATGTCAATTTTATTGAAATTGTGTTAATCAATAGTTATTATGTTGTACTTTAAAGGTAAACTTTATACTTCAACTTATCTTTGCTTAAGTTTTAATATATATTGTTGATATTTTGTACTTTAAATCACTAAAATTCCTTTTAGGGTTTAGGGTTTAAAGTATTTTCCATGTGTATACTCTATACACTCATAGGTGTAACCATTTTTCAATTTTTTCAACTGTGAGGCTTGTCATATGTTTAGTACATTCTAATATAAGCTGTTTGGAGTTTAGTCCTGGGAAATTTGGGGGTTTTTGGAGCTATTTTTTAAGTGTACACTCTGTACTCTCATGAGTGTATACCCTATTTTTTCAATTTTTTTCAACAGTGGGGCTTCCATATGATTTGTACATGCTATTGTAAGCTGTTTGGAGTTTAGTCTTAGAGAATTTGGGATTTTTTGGAGGTATTTTTCATATGTACTCTCTATACACTCATTAGTGTACACCCTTTTTTAAAATTTTTTTAATTGTACACATCAAAAAAAAACAAATAGTTGCCAAATTCCTCCGACAACTTAGCATGTACTAAACATATAACGAGCTACATAGTGGTTTAATTTGAAAAAATAGGTGTATGCTCATGAGTGTCTGAGCATATTGAAAATTGATCAAAAGCTCACCAAAAACCTCCAAATAGCTTAGAATTTACTAAACATATAATTAAAATAGGATAGAATATCTAAGAAAATTTGAAAAATAGGTGTACACTCATGAGTGAGTGTACACATGAAAATAATCCTATAAACCCCCTCCCCCTAAAGCCTCCAAACAGCTTAGAATAACATATACTAAACATATAATTGAAAAACATGGCAGAATAGTTTAAAAAATTTCAAAAAATGGGGTGTACCCTCATGAGAGTATAGAGTGTACACATTGAAAACTGATCCAAAATCCACCCAGAATCCCTCCAAACAGCTTAGAATAGCATTTACTAAATATATAATTGAAAAACAGGGTAGAATAGTGAAAATTTGAAAGAAAGAATAAGGGGTACACTCATGAGTAGGGTACACATGAAAATAATAAACCCCATAGAGGTATCCAAATAGCTTAGAATAACATCTTCTAAACATATAATTGAAAAACAAGATAAAATAGTTGAAAAAATGGGGTACACCCTCATGAGAGTACAGAGTGTATACATTGAAAATTGATCCAAAAACTTACCCAAAAGTCTTCAAACAGCTTAGAATAGCATCTACTAAACATATAATCAAAAAACATGGTAAAATAGTTTAAAAATTTAAAAAAATGGGGTGTACTCTCATGAGAGTACATAGTTTACATATTAAAAATTGATTGAAAAACCTACTCAAAAGCCTCCAAATAGCTTAGAATAGCATCTAGTAAACATATAATTGATAAATAGGCTAGAATAGTTAAAATTTTTTGAAAAATGGGATGTACCCTCATGAGAGTAGAGTGTACACATTAAAATTAAATCAAAAATACACCCAAGCCTCCAAATAGCTTAGAATAGCATCTACTAAACATATAATTAAAAATAAAGTAGAATAGTTAAAAAATTTTGAAAAAAATAGGGTGTACTCTCATGAGAATATATATTGTATATATTGAAAACTAATCCAAAAACTCACCCAGAAGGCTCCAAGCAGCTTAGAATAACATATACTAAACATATAATTGAAAAATAGAGTAGAATAGTTGATAAACTTTAAAAAAATAGGGCGTACCCTCATGAGAGTACAAAGTGTACACATTGATAATTGATCCAAAAACCCACCAAGAAGCCTCTAAACAACTTAGAATAACATATACTAAACAGATAATTGAAAATAGAGTAGAATAGATGAAAACATTTGAAAAAATGCGGTGTATACTCATGAGAGTACAAAGTATACATATGAAAATAACTCCATAAACAACCTCCCCCAAGAAGCCTCCAAACAGCTTAAAATAGCATATACTAAATATATAATTAAAAAATAGAGTAGAATAACTGAATTCCCCATAAACTCACTCCATAAACCACCAAATTTCAAAGGACTAAACTCCAAAAAGCTTACAATATAATGTACTAAATATATGGAAAGCCCCACAGTTGAAAAAAATTGAAAAAAATTGAGAAACTATACCAAATTACTAAGAAACAACTCCAAACAGCTTACAATAACATATACAACATAGATAAATAACATGTACGAACAGCTTACAATAGCATGTATAGCACAAATAAATACAGAGATGATCTACATTTAGATTTCCAAATACTTTATTCATATGCACAACAATCTTCTTGCACTCAATATTTTATTTCGGTTATTTCATATTTAAAAAAAAAATAACACAAACTCCAAGTAATTCATTTTATTTGGCCAATCTTGGTGCTCAGTCCAGTTCACTAGAGGTTTGCTAATTAGTGCCTCCATGTATTTACACACAAACATCCCACAATCAACACTATTTTGTTGGAGTGGTAGACCATTGATCACTTTGATTGGTCATTCCTGAGGATTGCTCTCAAAAGCTTAGCCAGCATCTTGGACGAATAATTTGATCTAAAAAGTTAAAAATAAAGGCGGCGAGTTAGGTACAAAATATGCATTTGAGAGAAAATGACAATTCATCGAAGAATGGCCTTATGGGTTGGGTTTACGGTGAGTCATAGAATTCCAAGTCCCTTTCTTAATATGCCCCACTAGTAGTTTCCAATGCTGATTATTGATAACTGGAAGTAAGAATAAATAAGGCATTGAAACATTATCTGTAATAACATGTTGGATGAATATTTTGCTTTCTTTTGCTAGGCCATATTTAGCATAACTCTACAAAAATTCAAAGAAAAGTTTAAAATTGTAGCTTATAACTATCAAAACTTTTGAAGGCATCATATAACCTAAACCTCCATGCACTAACTCACCCAGTGTAGGCATGAGACATATATATAGGGGACATATAGCCCAGGGCAGAACTTATTCTTCTCGGCCAGCAAATAAGCGAAGGCATCAACATGTGCATCGACATATCGATCGACAACTCATCAATTTGGTCTCTCACAATCATGATATTTCCAGTTGAGAATACGCTATCACTTCTATATGTGAGAAGCATGGGCATGTGAGCATTACTAAATTAAAAGATGATTTTATGTATACTGAATAAAGTAGACTAAACAATGACTTACTTGTCCTTGAATCGGGCGTAAGAAGTGTCAATGAGCTACAACATTGGTTTGGGTAGAACATCTCTTGATGAGAAGTCTATGATATCATGTGCCTCAGCTGGCTGCAAGAAATTAACAAGGTTTAAGAGCTAGATTCAATATGAATTAAAGTAGAATCTTCTAAGATAAAGAATACATCCGCTTGATGCTCCTCAACCACTATGACATCAATCATTGGTTCATCCTGTGCTGTAGGAACTTCTCTGTTAACCTACATAAGAAATCAATGAAATCAGCTTTTATTAGATTAAACTAAAAGAAAAGCCAAGAAATACGTCCTCTGCTGTTTGTACATCCTGTGTGGTAGCAACAACGGGAGTTGCTGTGTTGCGTGTCTTTCTGTACACTTGTGTGAATGGGGATGAGATAGCTTTCCTCTTCCTCAGTTGTCTCGCCTTCACACCAAGTTCTATGCTACCCAGTAAAGGCTGAGCAACATCTTTTTGTCCAGTGGTAACCTCCTCAGGAGCTTCCCCTATGGTAATCTCCTCAAAAGCTTCCCTCATGCTTGGACCCTTCTGTCCAGCAACCATCGCCTCAATGGCAGCTAGCCGCAAATCAATACCATCGACTCTCTCAGTTATTGAAGCTTCAAAAAATGACACTCTTTCCCCAAGAGCCCTGAAACCTAAAAGTATCTTATCTATCACAAAGCTTTATGGAGGGGTAGTAGTAGATGACAGGCTATATACATAGAAAATAGAAGAATATCGAGGAGAAATGTAGGGAGGTCCACTTGGGGCTTCACTCCTTGGACTTGGAATGGGGCTCCTATGGGGCTCATTGTGGGTTGGTTGTGGGACAACGGGCACTGTTTCAAGGAGCCATGTCTCCTCCTCTGATATGTCCTCAAATGATAGGCAGACATATGTTACACCGATAAGAAAATATGACAATTTCTAATATGAATAAATACATTTTGAGTTAAATGAAGTAAATTTATTTCGCATCACATAGTGTCATTGCAAACCACTAAAGGAATCATCTGCAAACTTTATTTTTGATCATCACAACATACATGGCTTTGTATAAGGAACGGGTGGCCATATGATTCTTGTGTGCTTTGTCGTCCAGATCTGCAACAAAGATTTACATAACTTAGCTTCAAGGCATAAAATAATATCAATCTGAATATATAAAATGAACCATCAGAAGAGTGACAAAGCCACTCATATACCCGGGTGCTTTTTGCATCAAATTTTTTGATGTAATACCATCAAACTGTGAAACCAGGAAGCTCTAGATGGCTTCTGGCCAATTATAATCAACAAATCTCTCTATGTCATTAGCAGATCAAATCGACACCACTTTATAATTATGATATATAAGAAAAGATTTGAAAGTAAAAACTATATGTACAAACCTGGCTGTCTTTGCGATTAACGAGCGATCTAACTTCTCAATTTTATTCTTAAAATCAACTGAGTTGGACTTAAAAAGTGGAGATTTCTACCATATGACCTTCTCCCCTCCGTTTGACATCCTTACAATTAATGCAACTTCATCGAGGGGGTGAAAGGAATGCATTGGCCACCAATGTAGAATGTTTGCTTTTCTATATTCTAGTAGGACATGGTTGAAGTGATGGTAGGTGAATCTTATTTAATTGTATGCATTCTAATAAATTGATGCACATGTAGTCTTCTTAAAATGACAAGTACTTCATCAATAAAATGGCACGAAATAGAATTAAACTTCTAATGGTGGTTGTCTGCATTCGGAAGTTATCCTTTTCCCATACATTTTAAGCTTCAAAATGAAAAGCTAATTAATGAGAACATTATCTTCACAATGGAGGCCCATATACACATGGAAAATAGTTCCAAAATCCCCAAATTGTCCAGAAACATCTCTAAATAACTTACAATAGCATGTACAAAACATATGGCAAGACCAGTTGAAAAAAATTTAAAAAATGGGTGTGTAGAGAGAGTCTGAGTGTACACATGAAAAATAGCTCAAAACTCTAAAATTTTCATGACTAACTCCAAATAGCTTACAATAGAATGTAGTAAATATATGACAAAACCTCATAGTTGAAAAAAATTAAAAAAAGGTGTACACTCATGAGTGAGTGTACATATGAAAATAGCTCTAAAAAACCACCAAATTCTCCAAACATCTCAGGGACTTACAATACATGAACAAACAAATGGCAAGCCCCAGTTACAAAAAAAATTGAAAAGAGGTCTATACTCATGAGTGTATAGAGAGTACACATGAAAAATAGTTCCAAAACCTCCCAAATTCTCAGACTAAACTCCAAACATCTTATAATAGAATGTACTAAATATATGACAAGCACCACACTAAAAATTTAAAAAAATGGGTGTACACTCATGAGACTATATAGTGTACACATGAAAAAATAATTTTAAAACCACCAAATTCTAATGACTAAAATCCAAACAGCTTACAACAGCATGTACAAAATATATAACAAGACCCACAGTTGAAAAAAATTGAAAAATGGGTGTACACTTATGAAAGTAAGTATACATTTGAAAACAACTCAAAACTCCCAAATTCTCAGACTAAACTCAAATAGCTTACAATATAATGTACTAAACATATAACAAGTCCAATAGTTAAAAAAATTTAAAAATGGGTGTACACTCATGAGTACATAGTATACATGGAAAATAAATCAAAACTAGCAAATTTCCTAGGACTAAACTCCAAACAACTTACAATAGTATGTACAAAACATCGGCAAACCCAGAATTGAAAAAAATTGAAAAAATGGGGTGTACACTCATGAAAGTAGAGTATACACATGGAAAACTTCAAAACTACCAAATTCCCAAGATTAAACTCAAACACTTACAATAGTATGTACAAAACATATGACAAGCCAAAGTTGAAAATAATTGAAAAAAATGGGTGCACTTATGAGTATATATTATACATATAGAAAATAGCTTTAAAAATAACCAAATTCCCAGACTAAACTCCAAACACTGAGTAGCATGTACAAAACATATGACAAGCCCATAGTTAAAATAAAAAAAATGGGGTGTACACTCATGAGAACAAAGTGTACACATGAAACAACTCCAAAAACCCACAAATTCTCGAGGACTAAACTCCAAACATCTTACAATAGAATGTATTAAACATATGACAAGCTCCATAGTTGCAAAAAAATGAAAAAAGGGGTGTACACTCATGGGTACACTCATGAGTGTCTGAGAGAGTACAAATTAAAAATAACTCTAAAAACTCCCAAATTCTCTAGGACTAAACTCCAAATATCTTACAATATAATGTAATAAACATATGACAAGCCTCATAGTTGAAAAATACTGAAAAAAAGAAGTGTACACTCATGAGTACATACTATATACACATGAAAAATAGCTTAAAAAATCACCAAATTTCTCAGGACTAAACTCCAAACTACTTATAATAGCATGTACAAAATATTTGACAAGCCCTAGAGTTGAAAAAAAAATGAAAAAATGGAGTGTACATTATGAGAGTACTGAGTGTACACATGGAAAACTACAAAAATCCCAAATTCTTGACTAAACTCAAACATCTTACAATATAATATAAACATATATGCCACAATTGAAAAATATTAAAAAAAAATGAGGTGTACACTTTGAGAGTAGAGTATACACTTAGAAAAGCGACTTCAAAAATCACCGAATTCTCCATGACTAAACTTCAAACAACATACACGTACAAAACATGACAAACCAGTTAGAAAAAAATTGAAAAAATGGGGTGTACACTCATGAGAGTGCAGAGTGTACACATGAAAAATAGTTCCAAAAACCCCCCAAATTCTCCAAGACTAAACTCCAAACATCTTACAATATAATGTACTAAACATATGACAAGCCTCAAAGTTAAAAAATGTGAAAATATGAGGTATACACTCACGAGTACATAGTTTATACTTCAAAAATAACTCCAAAAACCTCCAAAGTCTCCTTTAAAGAACTCAAATGTGCTCATATTCGATGGTGAAACAAATGTAAAAAACCTTAAATCTTTAAAGTTCAAGAATGCAGAAGAAATACCTGAGTCCCAGACCGAAGATGATATAATACCTCAATGCAGATTTAGCATAACTTTGGGGGAAGGTCGAATGCACATCGGGAGAGGGAGCTGAGAAAAATTTCTATACAAAAAAGAAAATACCTAAATTTTCTGAGGCTTGGAATCTGAAATGACATCCATCCATCCGTAATATTTTCTCTATTTTAATGATGGTGGGCTGGATCTGAATACCGTTAACGGCATCGTTACCACATTATAAAGTAAAAAAAAATCATATTTTATTAGTGGACATGTGCTGAGATTCGATTGAATTACGGATTTAAAGTTACGACCGGACTTCGCATATAATATTTTCTCGACTGAAAGAGGACTCGAGGAAAGAGATAAGCTCTGAGTTGCTTAGGCTATCAGATTTGGTTCGCCATCGTTTGACGTCTCGGGTAACGGAGAAGAAGAGCTTTTCGGGCGGCTCGTAGACATTTTCTTCAAGGCTGGAGAGAGCAGCCGATGAAACTGAAACTGCAGTAGAATCGCCATTAAAAAGATTGCAGAGAGGTTAAGAGAAACGGAAAATAGACTGCGAGGCATCACGTGACTAAAGTGATGGGCATAAAAAGCAGTATAGCGTTCGCTGTAGCCAACAACAAGTAGCTTTTTAGGCTCTTTATTCAATTTAAACGGTAAATAAATAGTAATATAAATTTATAAATTAACCATTTAATATATATATGTATTTATAATTTAACTATCCTTTTTATTTTTTTAAATAACTAGACTCATAACATTTGTATATCACGAACAAATCTTTAAAAATTTTACAAAATAAAAAATTTGGTTAAACTTTTGTTATGAATTTCAATATTTTAAAGTCAATTTGAAAAATTAAAATTGAAGGTAGTTAATTTATAAAATATAGAATAATAGGATGATTATGTATGTAAAAACTCCTATGAGTTTAAATGAGTCAAATGGAGCTTAAATTATGCTTAAATTATATCTACTAGTTCGAACTCGACTCGCTCATAATCTAGAGATATTAGAGTTACACTTGGGATTTGTAAAACCTCACCCAATTAGTATGCACAATTCCTCCCAGAATTATTTTCTTGCCTAAGAGTAGATACTATCAATGTATAATGATTATATTGAGCTGTTGGTGATCAAGATGGAAGATCTTAGAACTAGTTGGTGCAAGGCTTATTTTTTAAATTAAGTATTATTAGAAATTTAATTACGTAATTAAGTATCGTAAAAAAATATTAAAAATAGATATAATCACCCAATTAATTGAGGCGTAGGTTTCGTCGTAAATGATGTGTGGCAAAGTTAATACGTTGTTACAGTCAACCACTAAGTGGGTGACTGGCCGCGGAAATAAATTAGGGCCGATCGAACCCGATCGGCCCTATCGTAACTCTTTGTTTTCGTTCGATTCACCCTCGACGAGATTCCGACGCCTCCAATCTTGCTGTTGGTCAGGTTTGTCCTTCCAAACATGCTCCTCTCCGTCTCCAAGCTTTCCGGTAGCCATTGGCATTGCTCCAACCGCCGGCATTGTGCCGTCTTCTCCTTCTATCCGAAAGAAACTCATTTTTTTCCCGACAGCCGCGTACAAGGTGTTTGACGACTTCCCTCTCCCATATAGCTCAAACTAGAGTTTGAGCTCAAAGATCAAACTTCAGCTCGGCTCATAGCAAGAATGATGAGCTCACAAGATGAAATTGCCAGCGTGAGCTCACCGGAGAAACTTCGACATGGCCAACATCTTAAGCTTGAGAAAAGAAATCACAAAAAATAAAATAAAAAAATCACCTGAGAAGACATCAGCACTTCCAAAATCACAAGAGCAAACCGGCAAAGGCCATAGAGTGGCCAATGACAGTGAAGAAGCTTGTGGAAGAAGACACGAGAGAAGATTGCTTAGCGAAGAAGAAAAGAGGGTTTTTTTTTAAAGAAAATGGGAATGACATAAAAGATAGAGATGCATATCATGATGCATTAAATAAATGGCAAAAAATTAATATTTTATCACTATTAATATTTAATGCATTTCTTGTAAATTTTTGTTTTATTTAAGTAATATGATAATCAATTTATTATAAAGAGAACATCCTGAGCTCTCAAGACAATGAGCAAGCTAACTCAAGCTTGAGTTCGAGCTCGTATAATATACGAGCAGTGTTTTGAGTTTGAGCTCGTGCTCGTTGTTCAATACGCTCAACTCATGAGTTCGTAAATGGGTAGAGTTCGAGTTGACTCACGAGCTGGCTCGATTGGCTTGCACCTTACTATTATGTAATACTTTTGATAAATATATGTCAATTAATTAGCATATCATATGCATATTAACAAAAAATTTTAAAATATTAAAAAAATAGTTTGAAAATAATTTGTGAACAGTTTTAATTTGTATTATTCTTGTTGCGTGCTAGAAAACCAGTTGCGGTAGAGTAAAGTTTTTCTTCTTTGGGAGTCCAAGACAATATTTAAAGCGAACAATAAAACTCTAGATTTTACGTGGAAAATCTCAAAAGAGGGAAAAATCACGCTAACTAGTAAAAGCTTCCACTATGTATCTGTTTTGTACAAGATTTTCCCGATCTGGGATTCTGAGTACATATGAGAAATGGACAACGATTCTTGTAATAAATGATATTGGCGGCGAAGTTGGCGATGATGTTGGCAGCGAAGTTGCGACAATGTTAATGATGTCGGCGATGATCGACGATGATTATGGCCATGGACGATATGGTCGGTGATGATGACCGGCAACAATGGTCCAACGGCGAGGATCGGCGGTGGCGGCTAATGGCGGCGGCGGCGATGGTTGGCGTCGAGTGGCGGACGATTGTGCTGGAGGATCTTTAGAGCTCTCTCCTCTCTCTTGCTTACTCCCTCCTTCCTTCAGCCTCCTCATATGAGGAATGAGAGCTTTATAGGTGGAGGAATGGCGTCGTGTAAATACATGCAAAAACCACTCCACTTCACGGACTCAAAATGATCCCTTGATCATATGATGTATTTCGTGCATTTGAATGCTCAAATGAAGTCGGTGTAAGATCTTTGACTTGTTGGAATGTCGTCAGGACGCTCGATTTGATTATAAACACTTCATATTTGAGAGCTATTTAGGGATTTAACCGATATCTCAAAGTTTCAAGGATATTTTGAGAGCGATCACCGCCAGGTTTGACGGATCGCTTGCTTTTAACATCAAGATTAGTGCTTACTAATATTTTAAGTATTATATCAATTCTTGTTGATAAAAATCAAGTAATTTCAATTTAACATCCAAAAAAATTCAATTCACATCCTACAATTAATTTAAAATCTAATAATTCTCAAATTGAGTGAAATATATGTTTATATATATATATGTATATATATGTATGAATATACATATATGTATGTATATATCTATACATATATATACATAAACGTTTTGCATTGATAGAAGAGGAATGAAATGTGATAACATCTCTAGCATATATCATAATATTTTTAAGGGGGATTTACATATATATATATATATATATCACATTATTTTAATGTATTTATTGACATATCTGACATTTATATTTTAATATTTATATAAATAATAGCTAAAATTTTAATGTCACATCAAAAATAATTTTATCAAATATTAATATCATTTACTTTTTTCAAAAAGTTGAATATACTTTGTTATGATAGAAAGTGATATATATATATATATATATATATATATATATATATATATATATATATGATATACATTTTAGATATTAGATATATAATTGTATAAGAAATGTGTGGTATGTATGTAAATATTCCTAATTTTAAAAGTAATCTATATGAGTGATTTACATTCATAACACATAATTTTTATTTATTTATATATCTAACATATAACATTTAGTATTTATTTATATAACATTCAAATTTTTATCACCAATTAAAAATATCACTAATATTAATTTTTTTAGGCTGAAATATGTATTTTTATAAATATATTTTGATGTGATTATGGCTCTTAAGTGCTATATCTGTGTGTATAAACCATTCAATGAATGAATAAGAAATAATTTAAAACATGGAATAAAAATATGGGGCTCGGCCAAAACAAATTTGGAAAGTTTGATTTGATGGAAACATTAAAATATGGATTAAATAACATAAATAAATAAAGGGTTTCGTATATATATAATTAAAAAAAGTATATATATATATATATATGATATAAATAATGTAATTAATTTATCATAATTTAATAATATGAATTCAAGTCCAAATAAATAATGCGTACCAATATGTCATTTAGGCTCATTTTAGGACCAAATTTAATTAAATGATAAATAAATTTTACATGCATGAAATTAAATGATTTTTAAATGAAATAAATGATTTTTTAGATGAAATAAAATTAATAATAAATTTTAGCAATTTAAATAGTGAGATCATTTGTTAACTTCTATATATATATATATATATATATATATAAAATAAGATACAAAATACATATAAAATCTATGGTTCTCTATCAAAAAGATATGCCCACTTGATTGTATTTTTATACCCAACATTTATAATAATTATTGTGATGATTGTTGTGGATAGATGAACATATCAAAAACACACAACAAAATATTAATTATACTACATAAAATTTATTATCTTCAAATGGAATAGTGAGATATGTTAAGTGTATACTCAACAATTAATAATCTTTGCCTATTTGATGATGATAAATTGATGTTGGAAGAAAACTTTTTATGTATGAAGAATAACAATATGAAGATTTTCTCTCCCTCATTAAAAGCATATGTGAGAAATTAAAAATATATCAAATATCATCTGTGATATATACTAAAATCTATACTCCTCTCACTTTTGACATCAACAAAAGGTTTACATTAATATAGAAGTTGATTATAATAATGAAATTCTCTACTTTAATTAACTGCATAAGTAAAAATAGCACGTCATGATAGAAATAGCTAAAGATTAATATGCTTGATATATTCACCTCATATTTTAAGTAAACTAATATAAAATCATTATTTATTATAGTAATTATTAAAAATGTGTATGGAGGAAAGGTAAATGTCATATATAATAGATATATATTTCATTGAGCACAAGAAGGATATAATGTCACAACTCAAAAAATAATAATAAATAAATAAATAAAAATAAATAGTTGATTACATACTTAAGATCTATTTGGAAGAAAACTTTTTCTTCAATTTTTATAAACATAGAGCTATATTATGTCATCAATATATAATTAATAAAAATAGCAACATATTTTTATTCATTTAGCCAAATTATACAACAAAATAAAGCATATATAACAATCACGATATTATCTTACTAAATTTTATAACAAAATAAAGCATATATAACAATCACGGTATAATATCTCTATCAACAAAGTAGGTATATAAACATGATTGTAAAAAAAAATCTAAATAGAAATATAACTAAGTATAGGCTCTCAACAGTAATCAATAACCTCTACTCAATTTAAGTCTTATCCTTTTCTAAAATAACATATGTGAATAAAGAAATATAAACATGATAGTAAAAAGAGATCTAAATAGAAATATACCTAAGCATAGGCTCTCAATAATAATCAATAGCCTCTAGTCAATTTAAGCCTTACCCTTTTCTAAAATAACATATGCGAATAAAGCAAGGGCAAACAACCACAGCTTAGTAGAATATTCGAAACATATTGTATTTTTCAACATAAAAAAGAGAAAAGAATAGATATTTGTTGAAATATCTTCTATGAAAAAGTAAAATGTACTTTAAGTGAACTAAAATAACATTTCTGTCAGTCACGTGCTATGCCTCTTAATTACAATATCAGTATAAGAACTACTGTCAATAGCAGACATATGTCAACCAACAATATAAGAAATATGATATCATAAATAAAATAAAATAATATGAAATTTAAATTTATTTATATATTTAGAATATTAAATAACTTCCCTTTCACCTTTTATACCTCATTTATTTTATTTTTCAATATCTCCATTTTCACTTATACATTTACTTGTTCATATATATATATTCAAAAGTATAAAACATATAGGTGCATAGGACCTTATAAGCATGAAAACACATAAAATATAGTCATCTAATCACCTATAGTTCCACATTTTACACTTTTACACAAATAATTTAATATACAAGCATAGAATATAATTAGTTTCAACATATAACAATATTATCAAACATATTACAAAATCTATATATGCTACTAGGTATAACTAACTATAAAAATAGCAGGTAAATTTATGTATATAAGTCAGTAATCACACTTTACAAAATCATTTATATGAAATACTCATAACATAACTTTGAAGCTTTTATTATTCGATAATAGTTTATATTGAGTTTAATATACTCACTAAAATATACATAATTCTTCATAACGTAACTTCCTATTGAAAATTAATTTTTACATGTTAATATGATCATCACAATATATTCTGAAACATATAAAACATTATGTATTGAAATTTTTCTATATTTTTTAAAATTTGATTTTGAATGAAATTTAACATAATAAAATATTAAAAATGCACACACAAGCGATGAAATTAAAATTTAATAAGAAAATAGTAGCCTACCTTTAGTCGAACAATTATTTCAACTAACAGTCTAACACAATGGATGAAATAAGCTCAACGACTCCCGAACTATACTTTCTATCTCTAAACTTATATTATTCTCTCTCTCTCTCATTGTCTTTAAAATAGTTAACAAGTTGGGATATAAGGAAATGGGAAAATGGAAAGACATTTATATATATTAAAATACATTTATATAAGAATAATTATTTACTATATAAAACTGACTATAAGAAAACTATAAGATAATATGTTCAAAGTAAACCACTCTCAGGAAAACCTTCCAACTATAAGATAATAACAATACTTTATTCTGATCAGGAAAACATATTTACAATCATTGATTATTATAAGAAAACTTCCACTATGCTAGCATATCATCAAAGTAAACCACTCTCATATGAGTCACATGCTTATGAAATACTTTAGGAGGTAAACCTTTTGTAAGTGGATCTGTAATCCTAAAGTTTGTACTAATATGTTTAATAACTATTTGAGAACTCTAAACTCTTTCTTTTACAACAAAAAACTTTATGTCAATATGCTTTGATTTTGACGAACTCCTATTGTTCTTTGAATACAACTCATCGGCTATATTATCACAAATTATTTTTAATGGTCTCTCTATTCCATCAAAATATTTAGATGATAAAATTCTGCAACCATATTCCTTAATTTGATGTCTTATAATAAGCTATAAATTATGCTTCCATAGTAGAAGAAGCTATGAGTGATTGTTTAGCATTTTTTCAAGATATAGGTCCGAATAGCGTTGTCCATGTCATGAGATACTGGAGTGGATTGATTATGAAAATCAAGTTCACCTTATGAGAAAGCATATAGTGTCGTAGCTTTTGGGATGCAAAGATTAAAGCTAGGAAATATTTCTCAATAGGTGGGTAGTTCGCTTTAGTAGGAATCAGATGATAACTGAGGTAATAAAGAGCATTCTCCTTCCTTACATCGTTGGCTTGAGCCAACAAAGTGCTAAGGGAGTCATCCAATGCAGTTGTGTAAGAGATCAATGACCTACCCGGGATAGGGCACTACTGGCCTTCCAAATCTTGCTTGATATCTTCGAAGGCATGCTAGCACTTGTCATCCCACTTGAACTTGGCACCCTTTTTGACAAGTGCTGGAAATAGTTTGCATCTTCTCGATAAGTTGGAGATAAAGCATCCTAGATACGTCAACTGCCCTTGGAAAGATCTAAGTTGAGTTAAAATTTTAGGGGGTATCATTTCTAAGATAGCTTTAATCTTTTTAAGATCTGCCTCTATTTCCTGATATAGGATAATGAACCTAAGGAATTTCTCTAAAGCTACTCTGAATGCACACTTCAGGAGATTCATTTTGAGGTTGTATTATTTTAACCATTCGAAAATTACTCTCAAGTCAAAGAGGTGGTTTTCCTTTTCTTTGCTCTTGACTACTAGATCATCAACATAGCACTCAACCTAATGATGAATGAGTTCATTGAAGATCTGAGTCATGGCCCGTTTGTATTTAGCACTAGCTTTTTTAAGGATGAAAGGCATGACCGTATAATAATAGATTTCGATCAGGGTTCAAAAGTAGTCTTTCTTTTATTCTCAAGGGCCATCTTGATTTGGTTGTAGCTAGATGACCCATTCATGAAGGAGAATACTGCATGATTTGAGGTGATGTCCACCATTAATTTTGGTATAAGAAGAGGAAACTCATCCTTAGGGCATGCCTTATTTAAGTCTCTGAAATTGACGCATATATGGCCATTCTTTTTTTTTAAGCGGGTATGACCAACGTAACGATCAATCAATTTTTTTAATCGCATGCATCTAGGAGCATGCTTGATAGGGTTAGCGTTAGGATCTATTGCTAGTTTGTGGACTGCTACATGAGGAGATAATCTGGGCATTTCTTCATAGCTCCATGTAAAGTAGTCTTTAAACTCAATCAATAGCTTAACTAAGTTATTGATTTCTTCTTCATTCAGTAACAAACTGATGTATGTCGGGCGAGGATTTTCTTCTATCCTAAGGTTGATTTCTTTAAGCTTGTCAATTGTTTAATGGATCTTCTCTTCAAATTCTGATGGTGCATCTTTAATTTGGAGATTATCTAGATCTTCTAAAGTTTCTAAACACACTTCCTTATAAGAGTTAGTGTGGTTGGAGAAGAACCTATCAGACTCCAGATGATTGGTGATAACTAAGCAGTAATCATCATCATCGACTGGACCCACTTTACCAAATCCTAGTCCTGATCTTGATTGTGCTTCCCTACCTCGGTTGTTCCACAACTTTTTGAAGTATTCTGACCAATGCTTAGACCATGTATAAGGAATCAAACCTTTCTTTGCAAGATTAAGAACACAAGTGTTTCAAGGAAATTCCATTAATTCTTTATATGAATTATCCTCAAGTCTACATCAACTTTAAGACTTGAAGATGATGATCCTAATATGAATCTTTTTAGCTTCACATCAATGGAAGACTTAGGGGCTTCCTTAACTATTAAACCTTCAACTTTTTGAGAAGAAAGTGAGGTTAGAGCTAAGGTTCCTTACCGCTGTCTGATAGTTTCACATACATCTGATTTGAATACATTCATGCTTTGCTTGGAAGCCTGGTCTTCATCGTTGTCTGGCTCAAGTATCACCTCCAATGAAACCCATTGAGAGGGTTGCTGTATACTAATCACATGAGACTCATCATCCAGTGGATTTTGGGTCTATGTGAATAGTCAGGGTACTCCTATGAACTAGAACATAACCCCTATTGGCTGGCTTCCAACCAGGAGATCTTCCACCTCTGGAACTGCCTCTATTTCTGCCTCTGCCTATGCTTGGTGGAGGTCGAGTCATCCTACCCATATTCCATATGATGGAATGAATTGTGGGTGGAATGTGATATGTGGCTCTACTCCTTCTTCAATGTCCTTTTCTCGTTCACTTGAACTTTCATTTTTCTTTTCTCTTTCTTTTTCTTTTTCTTTTTCTTCTTTTTCTTCTTCTTTTGCATTTGAATTTGACCAAGTTCATGAGAAAAGGTGTTTCAAAGAATATAATAGGTCGCATCTTCATATATCTCAACCTCCCTTACTGAAAATGGTTTTTCATAACCTTTGACACAGTACTCGATCCCATCCTTTTGAAACTTGATGCACTGATGGAGGGAGGATGGAATCATCTTATTTTGATGTATCCAAGGCATATCGAGCAAAGCATTGAATGAAGTATTCAAATCAATTATGTAGAATTTAGCTTCATTCTTCCATTCACCTATCTCCAAAGGTAACACTATGGAACACAAAGCCCTCTCGCCTTGTTCATTGAATCCTCTCAACATCATCTAATCTCCTCAGAGTGTGGAGATGTTGATCCTCAAATAGATAAGGGTTTTTAGACTCATAATGTTCATCGATGCACCTAGATCAATAAGAACACTGAAAAGTCTTAATTTGCTCATGTCCACTGTAATGTAGAGGTGATGGTTGTGCTCTATTTCCCCTAGAAGAAGGTCTTCATCTGTGAAAGTGACTCTTTGGTCTTCTCTGGAATAATGTGCCTTCTCTCCAATAGTGGTCATCTGAGCTAAGCATGTTTTAAAATCAAGAAGAGCCTTGATTAATGACTCTCTCATCTCTTTGGATAAGATATAGGCATCATATATGCTTAGCCTAGATGGCAACTTTATTGATGAGAGAGGACATTATTATCCACCTTGGGTTGATCCTCGACAAGCATATCCAAGGGTGGATCATTCTGCAGAGGGGCTTCTCAATCATCTGAACCAATGACTTATTTTCCCATATCTTGAGGTGCTGCTCTAGAAGATAGAACCTTGCCACTACAGAGGTTGACTTCGGTGATCTCTTGTGAAAAGTTAGTGGAAGGTTCTACCTGCTCGTTAGGCTCACCTATAGCTTTTCTTATGGGACCCTCAGAATCAGATGATTATAGTCTATCTCAAGAGGTGAACCTGTGTTATTCAAAGAAAGAAAGCCTAACTCTGAATCAAGAAGAGGAAGATCAGAGTTGTTATAGTTATTTTTTAGATTTGAAGAGCTTTCTAAAAGAACAGAGCTAGGCAACCCATCAGAAGTGACACAAATATAATTCAGACTAGCTTTATTCCTTAATTTCTTGGATTTTGAATGAGGTACATAGTAGAAGTCAAGTAAAGTAAGTGGGGTGAGGAATTTGATGCCCTCATCTACAGATATAAGATGTTTACTATAGGAAGAGCTAACTGAACTAGGGGTGCTCACTGATGTAGTAGCTGCAATAGTGGATTGGATACTAGGCTCGGTCGGGGTTTACGCTTGTTGGCTATCCCGGGCTGGCATAGGTTGTTGCTACTGAGCTCCTACCTTTTCTAAGTTATCATGGACAACTTGCAAACCTTCCTTGATGTTGGAGGTTCGAGTTGCCTCAGACACCTATAAGGAAAGTTTCTTGATTTTGGACACAATCTTCTTAAAGGTTTGGGATAAGGAGATACCCCAACCTTCTTTGGTTTTGGAAGGATCGCAGGTATCCCCTAGGATTACCCTAATGGAACTAGATTATTATTCCACAAGGTATTCCTTTGGAATAACTATGGCTCCTATCTTGAAGCTATGCTTAACCAGTATTTGAATGTAAAGCAATCCTCCAAAACATGACCTAGCATATGGTGGTAGGGGAAAAAGTTAGGACCATTGCTCTTGCCCACTTCCTCCGGCATTCTTAGTTTGAGTAGCTAAAAATCAGGTTTCTTTAAGAGATTCTTAAAGATTTTCTTGATTACCTCCCTCTGAAATGAATATGGTTTGTTTAGTTTATCCATAAGAGTAGATGGACTGTACTTACTTGGGTGGGTATGTGTATTCCTCTTGTGGATATGCGAGGGAGGCTGAAGGCCATGGAGGTTGATGTGGCAGCCGATAGGATGGCCTCGATGGTGGAAGTGACGGTTGTGGAGCTTGTGGTCTCTCATACTGCTCTCTGGCTGGCTGCTTCCCCTTCTCTACTGCAGTCACTACCTCTGGTTTCTTCTCATAAGCTTTCTGTGACTTCAGCTTTGTTGATTGATCAAAAAAAGGCAACTGTTTGGCTTCTCCTTGTAGGCTAGCCGCCTTATTGATTAGCTTCTCAAATATTTTGATAGTGAAGAGCATGAAGGAGACCGGGCCATGGATATTCTTAGGTAGAATCTCACTGGCATGTTATTTAGATAGCTGTGATTTGCATTTAATACTCAAATTATGCCATCTAAGAATATAATCAATGAGGGACTCACCATGGTGTTGTTGAGCCACAACGAGATCGCCTATAGTCACCCTTTGCTGAGCTCCAGCAAACCTCTTAATGAAGAGTTGCTCCAACTCAACAAAGTCTTCACGGGATTGGAGTTCAACATACCAATCAAAGGCTATGCATGCTAAGCTACTGATAAAAAGTCAGAATAGGATAGCATCACTACCACCGGTGGTGCAACAATTGGCTCTGAAATGCTCTATGTGCTACCTTGGGTTCTCGCTACCATCGAAGCTCTTGAAAGAAGGTGGCATAAAATCCTTAGGATACTGAATGACATCAAATTCCTCTGGGTAGGGTCTACCCTTTGGGCGATGATCCTCCTGGGCTTGAGCCAATGCTTCTCTCTCTTGCTCAACCATGGTTTTAATATCATTTTCCTATACGGAGGTATTATCCACTACCTTCCTATACAAGCTGGTGCTGCCCTACTCTACTGGAGATAAAGTCTTGGTTGGATCCAAGCATTCAACAACTCTGGCTGACTAGACTTTGCTATAGTAGGATGCACTACTGGGGTTTGGTTTTGAAGTGTCAAGACTCTAGTAATTCCTCAAGTTTCTTTCCCATCTTATCTTTTTGTTCATCCTTTTGCTTTTTTTATTGTAGGAGGTGTTGGGTCGAATGAGTTGTATCTTCCTACTCGGGCGCAACCCCTTTCAAAGTCAGTTGGTCATGGAGGAGAGAACCTATGGTATCTACCATGCGAACTCCTACTGAATCCTCTAATAGATCATCCTCATTAGGATCAAAATTGACCTTTTCATACTCCAAATCAGACCAGGCATATCCTAAGATCTCCTCCTTCTCCACTATATACTGTGCTACAATGTCATCTAGGGATGGTCTGTGAGCAGGGTATAAAAGATCGGGGCTAACTAGTAGGATCACTTTCATGAAGACAGATGACATAACCTTTTAATTTGTGGAGAGCTAACCCTATGGGGCTACACTGCTAAAGAAAGATGCTCAGTAGTCCTTTGGATGCGGATGGAGTACTAGGAGGATCTATGGCCATGGGGGTGACTGAATTGTATCCTCCTCCCTCTATTGCTGCAATCTCTATAGCCTACTGAGGTGGTGGTGATGAAAATGACTATGATACTCTGAGGTTGCCATTGTCTCCTCACCACAACTGGGGCAGAAGGTCAAGTGGGAGAGCTCGGCCTCGCCATAGTAGGCACTGTGGATGGAATGGGAATTCATGGCTGTAAACGGATCACCAATGGGGCTCTCTTCTCCCCGGATGTAGCCTTCATGGCTTTACTAGAATGGTAGATGATGGAACTTAGACTAGAGATGGTGAACGGGGGGCAGAGCAGTGTGGAAAAGGCACCTCCGACTCTCCCATGGCAGGGGCTCCTCTCTTATGATGGGTAGTCCCTATCAGTAAGATACTATCAGTATGATCGACACAGGTAGCATGCCAATCGAGAAAGTCCACAAGTGCGGAGGCTGCTGACTACCGGATGTCTCAGTTAGTAATATGTATTGATGTATGGGCCTCTTTGCCCCTCTCTTGCCTGATCTGTCTGGCCACACTATGGGGGACAACTGATCTCAAATTAAATTGAGCCTCGAACTCCGATCGTTCATAGGCTCCATGAACTCGATGAAGAACTAACCTCAGACTGGCATACGACCTCCTCCTCTCACTGATAAGGGCCTGCAAACTATAATGCGGGCAGAGGTAAAGCTGAAATCCTCTTAACATCCTCTCTATCAGATCTATAGAGGGTGAAACTTGTTCTCTATAATGAGAGGAGACACTACCCTCGGTGACTTTTCCACAGTTGCCTGAGAAACTACCTCCAACTCCTTAGCTATATGGGTGTGATACTGCTTAATTATGTTATTCTTATTTTAGAGCTGAGTCCTAGTAGGTCGAGTAGTATGGGAACTAGACCCAATCTCAAAGGCAGAGGAGACGATCCCTGGAATCTGGGGAGCCTTCCCCTTGGAAGGTTCCAATGAGTGCTGCCACATACTAGCAACAAGGGGAACAACGCACACGCTAACACTACTACTGAGGTGGGAACTGCCACAGCCTTCTTCCTCAGTGAGAGAATCTCTAAATCAGATGATAACTCAACCTGGTTGATCGGCACCGCCTCACCACGCCTTCGACATGAGGGTGGTCCTCACATGTAATCCTAGCCCCCTCAAAGCCTCAGCCAAAGTGAATGAGGTGGGCATAGTCAGACCATGGGAGGTTAGCCTGATCCAAGGCCAAATCCATCCCATGAGGAAATGTGAAGACATGCTTCTATGCTACCATTTGAACCTGAACTGGCTGAACTGGAACTGACTGAAAACTAACTGAAAGTCTGCAATGTTGAAAAACAAGTTTGAATCAGATTTCTACTTTGTTGATTTTAAAATTTTGATTTAGAATTTGAACCCACACTCAACAACTTGAAATTGTTAAGTGGGGCTCAAATGAATTTGGAAGAGAGATTTTGGAATTGATTGGAAAGGTGAATTTTGAATGTAGAATCCATTTCAACAAATTTGTGTATGCTGGAAATGGGTTCAAATATTTTGAAGAGATTGATGCTTCCATAGGTTCATATTTGAATTTGAGTTTTGAGTTTGAGGACCCTTCATTAAACAAATTTGAGTGTGTTAAAGTAAAGGGTCAATTGATTTTGTTTTGATTTGTGATTATGGGATTTACTCACTTAGCAAATTTAAGTATGCTAATTGAGGTATTTGAAAATAGTTTTCTTCTTCTTTTGCTTGTTTATGAATCATGTTTGGATTTAAAAATGGAATCTTCACTTAGCAAATTTGGGTATGCTAAATGAAGAATCCAAATGTTTTGTTATTTTTGAAAAGATAATCTTTACTTAGCAAATTTAAGTATGCTAAATAAACAATCCATGTGTTTTGTATTTTGATGAATTTGAAAAGAGGATTCTTAGCAAATTTAGGTATTCAAAGGAAATCCAAATGTGTTTCATGTTTTTGTAATTTTGATCTTCTTAGCAAATTTGAGCATGCTAAATGAAAGATCCAAATGTTGTTTGAATTTTTTATTTTTTATTTTGAAAGTGGATCTTCACTTAGCAAATTTGAGTATGCTAGATGAAAGATCTAGATGTGTTTCATTTTTTGTGATTTTGATTTTGAAAAGTGCATCTTCACATAGTAAATTTGGTATGCTAAATGAAAGATCCAAATATTATTTGAATTTTTGCAATTTTGAATTTTTTATTAATTTATTTATTTATTTTATTTTTTTTTTTGAAAAGAGGATCTTCACTTAGCAAATTTGGGTATGCTAAATGAAATATCCAAATGTGTTTCATTTTTGTGATTTTGATTTTGAAAAGTGGATCTTCACTTAGCAAATTTGGGTATGCTAAATGAAAATTCTAAAAATTGTTTGAATTTTTGAAAAGATGGTTATTGATTTTATTTTGAAAATGAAATCTCCATTCAATAAATTGAATGAGGATGTTCATTTGTGCTTTTTGGAAAATATGATTGTTGGATTTTATTTGTGAAAAGAGAATGTTGATTTTATTTTGAAAATGAAATATTCATCCAATAAATTGAATGAAGATGTTCATTTGTATTTTTGGAAAATATGATTCTTGATTTTATTTTTGGAAAGGAAATCTCCATCAAAATAAATTGAGTGAAGATGTTCATTTGTGTATTTGGAAAATATAATTGTTGATTTTGATTTTTGAAATGAAATCTTCATTCAATAAATTGAATGAAGATATTCATTTGTGCTTTTGAAAATTTAATTTTTAGATTTTATTTTTGAGAGTGATCCTACATATAACAATCATGAAGATTGTTAGATGAGCTTGATTTATGAAAAATTTTGTGCAAAAATTTTATTATGTGCATTTTCAAAGAATGCTTTTTTGGAAATTGATGTTTTTATAAAGATTTATTTCTCTTTATTTTGGAATGAACCTTTCCTCACCATAAATTAGTAAGGAGAAAGTCTTTTAATTATTTCTTTTTATTAAGTCTTTACTCTTTACCTATTGGAAAACCCAATAGGGGTCAAAGACCTATACGGAGTGAGGTCCTAAAACCTAAAGGATGTTGGCTAACTTAGCTTAAGGATGAAATAAACTAAATGCCAATGAAAAAAAAAGATAGTCTTGGGTTCATATAAAATACAAACCCACTATCAATACTTGGAGACAATGATCATTTACCAAAGATGGAGAGAGGAACCATCCCAAGTGGAGTCTCTAGAAAAATCTGTGGTGAAAATATTCTTCATCTTCATCTATCTTTTGGAAAGGATAAATAAAAATAAAAATATATAGGTGTACTATCTAGAAAGATATAAGTCACCGCCCTACAATGGACCTAATCACCTGAATAAGGGCTCTATGGGTCTTCGTATATACCAGAGATTCTTCTCCTACTTTACATGGAAAAGCAAAGCAGTGTTTATTTTAAACCAGGTTCATTAAGTTCCCTATGAGGCATAGTTAATTACATCATAATGAGATTCCTTAAGAATACTCTCGATTAAGGTAAATGATCATTGTCTCCAAATATTTTAAAGATAGGACTATCAATTAACTGGTTTATTTTTAGAAGATCAAGTGGGATTGATCAAAAGGAGGGAGTTATTATCAGAGCCAAGGGAAGATAAGTAGGGGATGCTTATGATACTAGGAAGCCTAGTAAGCATCCCAAACTATCCTATGGTTGGGTTTTATATTTTTGAAATTGAAGAGATATATTTGTTTGAGCTGAATTTTTATTTAGAAATCTAGGACTAACAATTCTACAACACAAGATCATGGGAATGCCTAAGAGGTGAGGATTTATGCTTATAGCCCATAATGGGAAGTAGCAACCTCTGAACCTAAATTTAAGTAGCTTTGGTGAGGGCCGAAGCACGATCTAAATCTAAGGCAAAAATGGATATATAGTTTACCTCCAAGAGAGGATAAACCTCCCGATTGTTTGGACTTACAACTTCCTTAAATCTAAGGCAAAAAAGGATCTGTACATGCAAATGGAAACATTTAGCACACCTTAATGATGAATGCTAAGAGATGTTTGTTTAAGAAAAATTTGGAATGTTTCATGTATGCATAATTTTGTTAAGTAGAAAAAAGAAAGATTCTTTTATCCATTTTCATATGCACATTTACATGTATAAAGACATAAGTGAATACTATGTCATTATTTTCTACACCAGGGGTGTAAGATACAAGACCTACTTGGGGCTACTTAAAGCCTCGCAACCCCGAGATATCTAGACTAATATACCACTTTTCTTAAATACATGTTCATGTACAAAAGGAAATGAATGGAAAGAGAATCATGCAAAAGGTCTATGTTTGTTTGTTTAATTTGTTGGTTGTTTGATTTATATGTGTAAATATGAGGATCCTTCTTAAATGATAACATAGGAATGGATTTGAGCAGGTGTTGTGTTCTTTTCAAATGAACTATATACTTTGCACTTCCTATTCAAAACTATGTTAAAAGAGAAGAGAAGGAAGAGTCACCTAATGCACATCTTATATTATACTCATATGCAAGCTTATAAGTAATTATAAGTAGCATACCCTTCATTTGTAATGTTTTGTTTATAGGTTTTGAAAATAATTTTGGATTTAATAGTGCTAATAGCCATTCATATTCTTACTTTAGCCAAAACATGCAATTTGACATAAAGAAAACATTTCATTTTAATTTGATTTTTTAAAAGATGTGAATGCATGATTTTCATATGGCATACACATTTAGCATGCTAGGAAAGAAATAGAGTGATGCAAGCATGTAACTTTACTCACACTAATTAATTCTTAAAGATAATTCTATGCAATAGGATTATTTAAAGTGAACCAAAATTGGTTTAAGGAAATTTTGATTTTTATTTTGAATTTGATTTGAATTTAGGAAATATGAGAAGGTTTGCTAGTCCTAACTCATCTCCCACATGTGTATGTTGTTTTAGTTTTATTTTAAAACCATTTGATTGATTTTATATTTTGCTTAGGTTAAGGTGTACATTAAGTCCATTAATTACACCTTTACCTACACCACTTTAACATATTTAACCAAATAATTATGACATAAAAAAGAAAGGGGCCTAATGCATTTAGCTCACAGTTAATGATTAATTAAGCTCAAGGGTTTAATTTAAGTTCTTTCATAACCCTTCCCACACATATGGGTTAGATATGATTTCCTTAAGCTACTTAGGTTGTTGAACACCTAACTATCTACCCAAGAATGAATTGATTAAATTCAGATTGATTTGATTTTAAAATTTTGGTTAATTATTCCATTTAATAAAGTGACTAAACTATTTAATTAATTTGTACCTTAATTAGATTTTTATCAAAATGAAATAAACTTAGAGGAAAATATTTGGGAAAAACACCTAATCTCATTCCCTAAGTCCATTCACTGTTCTAAGGTAATTAATAAACTTAATTAATTAATTTATCACTATTAATAGATTAATTAATCATTTAATTAATTAATAGAGTAATTAGGAGTGAATCAAGCAATTACATCATCAAGTTGAATGCTATGTTGATGATCTAGTTGTCAAAAGCAAAGAAAAGGAAGACCATCTCTTCGACTTGAGAGTAGTTTTTTAACGGTTAAAATAATTTAACCTCAAAATGAATCCCTGAAGTGTGCATTCAGAGTAGCTTCAGGAAAATTCTTTGGGTTTGTTGTTTGACACCTGGGAATAGAGATCGACTTAGAGAAGATCAAGGCTATTTTAGAAATGCCACACCCTAAAAGTCTAACTCAACTCATATCATTTCAAGGGAAATTGGCATATATAAGACACTTCATATCTAACCTATCAGGAAGATGCTAATCATTCTCAGTGCTTATCAAAAAGGATGCCAAGTTCAAGTGGGATGACAAGAACCAGCATTCTTTTGAAGACATCAAGCACTACCTGATGACACCGTCAATTCTAACAGCCCCTATCCCGGGAAAACCATTGATTCTCTACACTGTTGCATTAGACGACTCCCTTGGCTCTTTATTGGCTCATGCCAATGATGAAGGGAAAGAAAATCCTCTTTACTATCTCAGTAATCCCCTTACCGAGAAAACTACCCACCTATTGAAAATCACTGCCTAGATTCAATCTATGCATCCCAAAAGCTACGACACTACATGCTTTCTCATAAAGTGAATTTGATCTCCAGAATCAATCCACTGCAATATCTCATGACACAGCCAACATCATCCGGATGGTTGGCATGATGGTCCATCATTTTGTCACAGTTTGACATCACATTTTTACCCCCTCTGTGTTGTGAAAGGACAGTTACTAGTGGATTTCTTAGCAACATACCCACTTCATGCTAATTCTCTACTTAGTGATGACCTCCCCGATGAACAAATCATGAACTTAGAGGACACTAGCATTCGCCGTTGGCAAATGTATTTTGATGGTGTGAATTCCTCTAAAAAAGGAGAAGAACCATGATCTACTCTTTCAGGAAATGCAGGGGTATGAATAGTTCTCCTAACTCCAAATTGATATGTGATAAGATTCTCATATCATCTGTCTAATTCATGAACCAACAATGAAGCCAATATGAGGCTCTCATTGCAGGTCAGGAGTTAGTCATTACACTATATGTCCAGAGCATCAACATCTTCGAGGATTCTCAACTCGTCATCAACCAAACCATTGGGTCTTACAAATTTCTAAAGCCAAAGCTCCATCATCACCATAAGCATACCATGGAGATGTTGGCTCAGATCCCAGAGGTCACTATCTACAAGATTCCTCGAGGAGATAATGCAATAGCATATACATTGGCCAAGCTCACCAAGGAGTTGGCATGCCCAAAAGATGAGTCCATTATAATAAGAGTCCAAAATAGACAAGTCTTATCCCTTATTAACGCTGAACTCATCGAGAGACTCTCTCTTAAAGTGGAGGTTGCTATTACCAAAAAAGATGATGAGTCAGATTGGAAGCAACCATTCATGGATTACCTAAACACAGGTAAACTACCTCAAGAGAAGTCATTAGCCAATCAGATGAAACAGAGAGCTTTCTCCTATGCTCTCATAAGTGGCACCTTGTACCGGCGATCCTTCAATCATATGTGGTTATGTTGTTTAGCCAAACACGAAGCCCATAAAATCATGATTGAGGTACACTAAGGTTTCTGTGGAGCTCACCAGTTCGATCCGAAGATCAAAGCCAAGATTAAAAGACTAGGATACTACTGGCCTTTGATGATTACAGACTGCATGGATGTAGCTAGGAGGTGCCACCAATGTCAAGTGTGCTGTGTGGTCCTGAATCAACCACCCAACATTCTACATCCTACGCTGGCCTCATGGCCATTTGAATTTTGGGGGACTAACACAGTGGGTTCGATCGATCCTTTTTCTTCCAACAGTCATCGATTCATTCTAGCTGCCACTGACTACTTCTCCAAGTGGGCGGAGGCAATCCCACTCACAGAGGTCACAGCTTAGCATGTGCTCTAATTTTTCTGGAACCATATCGTATATAGGTTCGGGATGCCTCGATGAATTATATCCGATAATGGTATTGCATTCAAGAGCACCAAAATCAATAGCTTTGCTCAGAGACACAACATAGATTGGAGATATTCTACCATCTACTATCCAAGGGAAAATGATCTAGCATAAGCATTCAATAAAACTCTCATCCAAATATTGATGAAGACACTTTCGATGATAATAAGTTATAGTGGTGAGCAATTAGTTGAAGCCTTGTTGGCCTACCGCAAAGACACATGAACTCCAACTCAATCTACCCCATTCTCCTTAGTGTATGGGTCCAAAGTCGTTCTACCACTAGAAGTCCAACTCCCATCACTAAGGATAGCTTTGGGTAGCAAGATTACTATAGAGCAAAATGCCAAGCTGCAGTTAGAAGAGCTCGAAGGTTTGGAGGAGAGATGCCTCCGGGCATGCCAGAATCTCGAGTTGTACAAAGCCAAAATGATTCAAGCTCACAACAAGTTGATCTGTCCTAAAGCTTTTTGATTATAAGAGCTTGTTTTAGTTTTAAGGAGACTAATTATTGTCCGTCGATAGATGAGAGGCAAGTTTGAACCCACTTTGGAAGGGTCTTTTGCCATAGAGAAGGCCTACCGAGGAGGATAGTATCAGCTTATAAACTATAAGGGAGAGAGCTCGATGCTTCCAATCAATGGGCTCTATCTAAAGAAATACTATCCATAAATCTTGTTTAAAAATAATCATCAATAAAAATTCTTTTCATATCAAATTCCATCTCTTATGTGTTAGAAATATATTTCACTTGTGAATCCACCATGATGTGTTTAAGGTAGGTGTAAGAGAACCCAAGTGGCTTCCTATCCCTCCACTACACAAACACAAACCACAAATGATCCTCTAGTGCTATTAGATTAGGTGTAAGAGAACCTAAGCGGCATTTTTTCTTGGTGGAGTCATGTTCTTATGTATTTAAGATAGGTGTAAGAGAACCCAAGAGGCATCCTATTCCTTCTTTCATAACACAAACAAACACATATCTTTTGTCTTGGACTATTCTGATGTGGGAGCAAGCTCCCTGTGGCACTCACTCATTAGCCGCTCTAGGTCGGGCTAATATGCAACATTATTAGTATGTCACCCCAGTGGTCACTTGTCGGGATGTGAGTCTTTCTTCGACTTGACCATTGCAAATCCATGAGTGCCTTGTTATAGGCCTTACTTGTGCAAAAGCTACTCCATGTTGACTTTGTTTAAGAGATGTAAGCCTACACTCTATCTTCTTGAACTATCCATCATGCACTGACTAGGTCGAGTATATTTGAGGTTTTGGATAAGTCCCCCAGTGGCTTCTTTCTTCTTGACTACTTCAAGCCTAGGTTTAGTCCTTACACATGACTCCTCGCTTAGTAGTCACCATAGGTCAAAGAGCCCCTATCTAGCTGAAGACAGACTATCCCGACGATTAGTTCCACTTTAGAGAGATGTAAGCCTACACGCCTTCTTTGTAGATGATCGTCATAAACCGATGGGCACCTTTGGTTTGTTGGTTATCACCATGATGATGGTGACTCACCTGGTGGATACACCACTCTTGGCATATGTGAGTCTCCATACTTTCTTCTTGAGTTTGTCACCGAATACTTACAAGCATTATTTCTTCAGAGATCAGGATAACACCCCTAGTGGCACCTCCCCTGCGGGCATTCTACTTGGCTCACATCCTTTGCAACCCCATTTAGACACTACCCGAGTTACTTTTGGATTGGACATTCCCCCTTTCCTAGTAGCCACCCCTATGGTTAGAGAATTTGTTCAACGGATGCATAAATTCTCCCTTGGTCTAGTAACTCTGAGATAGGACTAGGTTGAGATAGGACTAGGCTTATAAAAATTATTTGATACATTGTTTAGCTTGTGCATTAGAAAAAATATGTCTCTTCATAGTTTCTTTATGATTGGTGATTGTTGTATGGCCTGGATTAACAACTCATAACTAAAATTTCTAAAATAATTCATATCCTCATGTAAAAGCCTATCTATTAAATTAAGATAATAAAATATTTAGCAACCCCTTAGCTAGATGATTGTATGCTTAACATCATGCATAATCATCTAATTTCACTCTTGCTAAGAGAGGGCTTTCATCTTTTCCAAATAGAAATAAAGTTTAAACCTTTAGAGCCTATGATGGAAGAACACCTCTTTCTCTTTTTAACTTCTCATGCAATCCCATAGCTTGTGTCAAAATAAAGAGTCCCAAATTAAATAAAATTTAATAAAATTTGCATTAGATTTAAGTCATTATTCATACCTCTCATGCTCTAGTCTTTTAGGGAGTGAGTTTAAGGACTTAATTTCTTTCCTAAATAAATAAAAGCCTAACTATCTTGGAAAGCATATGACTTCCCTACATAGTCTTAAAACGTAGGAGGAGTTAGCTGGCTGCCAGTCCTGGTGGTACTAAGTCCAATAGTCGGGTGATTTACCCTCTCTTATGGAGGTAAACCATATACTCACTTTCACCTTAAATTTAGGGTGTGCTTTGGCCCTCGCCAGAGCTCCCTATATTTAGGATCTGAGGTCCCTATTTTTCTTTGTGGGCTATAAGCATAAATCCTCACCTCTTAGGCATCCTAATAATCTTGGGTTGTTAGAGTATAAGTCCTAGCTCTCTAATAAAATTTCAACTCAAATAAATAAATCTCCATAATTTCAAATATATAAAGCACAACCATAGGATAGATTGGAGTGCTCCCTAGGTTTCCTAGTATAATGAGCACTCCCTGCTCATCTCCTTTGGTTTCAATAATAACTCTCCTCTTTTGATCCATCCCATTTGATCTTCTAAAGTACAACCAATTTATTGATAGTCCTATCTTTGAATTCTTTACAACACAATAGCCTAATTATTCTTAAGAAATTCACTTTTCTTAAGATGCAAATAACTATGGAGGCTTGCCTCCATAGGGAACTTAACGAACTCGGTTTAAATAACTCCTACTTTACTTTTCCATGTAAAGTAGGGGAAAGATCTCTAGTATATTCAAAGACCCATCATGCTTTAGGATTCCTTATTAGGTGATTAGGTCTATTGTAGGGTAGTGACTTCTATCTCTCGAGATAGTACATTATTCCTCAATATCATACCCGATTATCTCAATAAATACATCCTCAGATCTGTGTGGTGTCCCCCTCACATATACACACACAAATGCAAACCAAAAATAAACATCATAGTCCTATTTATGTTGACTATTTAGTGTTACAAAAATTTTATGAATTTATTTTATTATATCTCAAGACTATCTGCTTTATTTAGCATAATTCTTTATCCATCGAATTCTTCCCCTACTCTTTTATGGCTTCTTCTTTTAGCCCCAATTCCAATCTTATGATTAGAAATTCAAAAAATAATAGTTTAATAAAAAATTCAGAATTAACATAGTTTCCTTTAAATGAAGAAGACCTAAATAAATGGTCTTTACCCAAAGTCAATAAATCTCTAATTTATTGAATCGATACCTTCGATTTCAAAGGAAAATTTTTTGTTAAAACATTAGAACAACCTATCACTATTGTCCAGTTAGACAAAACCATTTATCTACTGACTCATAGAAGATTTGCATATATGCAAGATTATAAATATATTCACATTGGTTTATTCCAAATAACATTTAAACCTTTAACTCTAAAAAGGTTAAATGCCTCCATTCTTACTTGCGTGAGAGATGGTTGATGCTTTAACTGGGCTCAATCTTTGATGGGAGTAATTGAAACTAGTCCATGTCATGGACCAGTCTATTTTAATACCTTTCCTAATTTAAGTCTATCTTTAACAGATATAAATCTATTTGAAGTAGTTAAACTTCAATTACAACTCCATGGTTATGATTTTCTTTCGAGATCTGAAACTACTGTAATTATTTTCATATTATATTTTTGTGTTTTAAATACTTTAGATCTTAATATTATGAAAACTAATCAACCCTTTGAACGAACAACTTTAATTAAAACAAATTTATTTGCTTCACATATAGCCACTAATAGAGTCATTAAGTGGAATGAAGTCATTTTCCCTGAATTTTGGTCTATACCATCGGCTATCACTCCATGACCCTCTATAAACCAAGATATTGATCAAATAATCTAGATTTCGGATGGTGATGTCTTTAGTAAGGTGTAATCCATGAAGATCTATAACACTTCCAAAAATCTCTTTCCCTTTGGAGACCTCGGTACATTCTAGATCTACCGGTTCTCCAACCCATATTGATGAAACACTCAAGCAATTCAATTAAATCCCAAATAATCATCACCCGAGAGAAAATAAATCTTCCACTCCCTCTAAAATAAATTTTAGTCTTAATGAACTATTAAATATGATCTAAGTCCAGAGAGACGATTGTAAAAGAATTTAGACAACCAAAATATGATAACTTCCATAAGTAGTATAGAAATATCACCTAGAAAAGTCAACAAATCGAAATACCCGACATATATTTCGAAGAAATGACTAAACATAATAAAAAAAGAAAAGGCAACAATTCTCTTTGCCACCTGGTTCTTCCAAAATTACACTCAATCAGCACAATTAGTTGTTTTAAGTAAAAAAAAGGATAAATGAGCAAGGCAAAATCGTAGAAGCCCTTTATCCTCCACCTATTGTACGTATGGTTGATGATCAACCATTAGATATTGTAGCCTTTGGAAAAGTTAATATTGATCCTCAGGTTTTGAAAGAATTTATTGTTATAATTAAATAACTTAATTATAGCAATAGTATAAATCATTTATGATCATTTGTTTAGCCTAGAATTAAAAATTGATCAACTACTTAAACTAAAATCTTCTAGTTAGGCATGATAACCTAGAAGAATTACTAAAGGAACATGTTTAGCTTTTCTAAAATCCCCTTTTCAACCTCCTCCTAAATTTACATTTAAATTAGAACCAACCATTAAAGATATTCAAGATTTAGTCTTCAAACTAAAGGATCGTTATTTAGAAACATTAGAAGATATTGTCTATAATGAATCTCTAGAAAATTCTGCAAATTTTGAAAATGATCAGGAAGGTCTTTTTCAAAATTTTGAGATTCAAAATCCTTTAGATATTCAAAAAAATATTATCCTAAAAAATAATTTTGATAAGCATTATTACAAAAGACCCACGCCTCAAGATTTACTCTTTAAAGAACCTACGGACTTTGGTAACTCTTATGATGACAATTTCCTCTATGAATGGAACTTTGATGGACTAGCCAAACATCAAATCCATCAAACATTGCATAGAATGTTAATGTTTGTGTGTGCCTTCGAAGCAAGAAACCATACAATCAAATCCCGAATTTGCGAGCTATTGCACTGGCTTTTAGGAATACTCAAAGGCTGGTGGGACCATTATCTCTCTCAGGAGCAGCAAGATGATTTACTAAGTGAAATCAAGCTTAGTACAAAACACCTACAAAAAGAATAGCAAAAACCAATTGAAAATAATGTTTATAATCTTCGAGGTTATCCGGATCATTTTGCCTAAACATTTAGAGATCAAGGAGAAAAAACTCACTCTTCCAAAATTATGTTGTCCCTTCCTTATACATTTTAGTTGGTATAAGGATGTCTTCTTAGCTAGAGTAATGACTTTAGATGTGCCAATACATTGGAAGCAAACATTTATAGAAGGTCTACCTAATCTTTTTGCTGAAAAGGTTAAGACCCCTCTTCGATTATTCGACAGGACAATCCCTTATAAACTCTTACTTATGGAAATCTTATATCTGCTTAAATTATAACAGGTTTAACTCTTTGCTCAGATATAAAGCTAAATCATCAAATCAAATGGGAATGCCTTCTTGATCGAAGATAACTGAATTTGCGATCAATTCACTGAATTCCCTCGATGCATACCTCCATAATAAAAAAGGGTAGGCAAAAGGTAGAGTATAAATCAAAACAAATAAAGAGGACAAGTAAAACCTCTAAAAATAAAATTCCACCTAAGAAAAAATCTAATAGAAATTAAATGCTATAAACAAACGGTCATTATGCTAATCAAAATCGTTAAAAAGAAATTAAATGAATTAAAATTGATGAAGGGTTGAAACAAACCCTCATAAAATTCTTTTAAGTTCTTAAATCAAGAGATGTCTCATTAAGTGAAGAAGAAATTAACAATTTTTCTTCTTCATCTGATGAAGATAAATCCTAATGTTGCAACTCATGTCAACAATCAGATTACTATAAAAATATAATCAAAATATCTGGTCTTTTTTACCTTAATAGCTAATCAAAAGGACCAACTCATAAAAATATTAAGTCAAGTTGATGAGTCATCAACTTGAAGCAAAATCATTAAAATCATAAATGAAAAGGATCCAGATAATCATTTTTCTGGCTTTTCCATATACTCCATGAAAGAAGTATATCATAGAAGAAGAAAAAATTCAATAGTCAGTATCTCGAATGATTTAAAACATGAAGTACAATCATTATAACAAGAAATATAAAAGCTGAACAAGATCAAATGAATAGTCAAATAATTGATTTAAAAATAAATCAATATTGGGCTTATTCTCACCCTATTAATCCTGAAGACGACAATCGATTAATTATAAATAATGAATTCATATTATCTAATTTTACTGCCCTTGTTGACAGTGGTGTATAATTAAATTGTATTTAGGAAGGACTTATGCCCTCCAAATATTTTGAAAAGATCACTCAAAGCTTAAGCTTATGGCACCTTATAAATTCTACATATTCTCTCTATTTGTAGCAATTTGTCGAGATGATCTTTGTATTACTATGCCATTCTTACAAGTCAAGAATCTAACTCAGCATCCATTCCCATATGAAGGAAATCTATCCCGCAAAAGTTATGAAAAATTCTTAACACAGTTAAAATGTGTTGAGATTTCACATGTTAGAGATCAATCCAGTCATATGATTTTGTATAGCAAATGTGTTATACAAAAAATCATCCATCAAAGTGAATGGAGTTTAACCTCATTTCAAGAAAAAAATAAATTTTTATCTACTAATCTACAAAACAAACTCAGTGTTAATTACTAGTGTTATGCTCAAGCAATTATGAAAGTATTCTTTCTTATCAATGATAAGAAAAGCACACCTAGATGATATAATGAACAAAGAAGTTATTGCGAGAGAAATTCCAGTTTGGTTCTTTTGTTGGTGGAATTATTTCAGTGCAGAACTCAATATTTTCCCTGATCCTCTCAAAGAAATCTTCAATGAATGGATAGAAGCTGCACCCAGAATACGGTCTATAAACCCAAGAAAAATGATTCAAGAGCAAAATCTTATCTTTCTTTGAGAATGCCAAATCATTTGGTTCTTCAACGTGACTCTTGGAAAATATTCTTTTAATCAATTAATCCTCTAAAGAAAGTTCTTATTAAAATGGTGGACTCAAATTAATATTGAAGATGAGCTTAAATAAATCAAAATAATTATCAATCTTATGTGGAACTGGCGGTGCCACAAAAGCCATCTGATTTTGAGTTATCTGTTGAGAAAGTACTTGATAGCATCAAGCGCAGATATCCTCACCAAAATGAAGATCAGCATAAGGATTGTTTGAAGAAATTATATGAGGCATAGTTTGCGAAGGTCTTCAAGCATCCCATCTACATATGTGACAGCGGTGAATCTTTAGACGATGTTGACGTTGAATCCACTAGAGAAAATTAGTGGAACCAATAATTCTTTGCACTTTGGCTTAATTATCACCAGCACTCCGCACATTTGAAAAAGTTATATAATGCTGAATAACTTTTTGATAAAGATATTTACTTTTTGCATTATTAATATCAGGTTAGATAACTTTTGATAAAGTGTCTACCACTTACTTCAATTATTGTACCTTTGCTTTATGACTAAGCAAAGTTTTTATATTCCTCTTTAATATTTTGGTGTCTGCCTCTCTCTATATATAGAGGCCTCATCCTATATTTAGGTGTGATGTGTTCGTCTTCTTTGTGTGCTTTCTTCTCTTCCCTGGTGTGCTTGGTCGTCAGTAATCATTGAGTAAGTTCTTAATAAGATTGTGTGTTTCTATTACTTTGCTACATTTTTAGTATTTCCTTTCACCTAGTATCAGAGCCATGATAGGGTAAATCTCTAAGGGAAGATTCTACTGATAAGAAGAATGCTATATAGATCAAATGATTTATTATATTAAAGTCTTATCAAAGTTGGGTATGAGTTATTTTATAATACTCTAAATTCTTGACTGGATATTATATCATTATGATAAATCCTTTTGCAATTTATAATTAAAATAATTTCATGATCTTTTTATTTCATCCTTGCTTCATCAAATATGGTGGTAATTCCCTAAAAAGTTGTCTTGGGTTGTAAGTCTTATTTATGTTGAATGTTTTGGTGTTACAAAAATTTTATGAATTTATTTTATTATATCTCAAGACTATCTAATCTATTTAGCACAATTCTTTATCCATCGAATTCTTCCCCCAACTCATTTTATGGCTTCTTCTTATGGCCTAAATTCTAATCTTATGATTAGAAATTCAAAAAATAATAATTTAATTTAAAATTCCAAATTAACATAGTTTCCTTTAAATGAAGAAGACCTAAATAAATAGTCTTTACCCAAAGTCCATAAATCTCTAATTTATCGGTCGTTTGATTTCAAAGAAAAAACTTATGTTAAAATAATAGAGCAATCTATCACTATTGACCAGTTAGATAAAACCATTTATCTACTTACTCAAGAATATTTTCATAGATATATACAAGATTATAAATATATTCATGTTGGTTTAATCTAATTAGCATTTAAACCCGTAACTCTAAAAGGGTTAAATGCCTCCATTCTTGCTTGCCTGAGAGATAGCTGATGCCTTAACTGGGCTCAATCTCTGATGGGTGTAATTAAAACTAGTATGTGTTATGGACCAGTCTATTTTAATATCTTTCCTAATTTAAGTCTATCTTTAACATATATAAATCTATTTGAAGCAGTTAAACTTCAATTACAACCTCATGGTTATGATTTTCTTAGGGATGCAAACTATTACAATTATTTTCAGATTACATTTTCATGTTTTAAACACTTTAAATCCTAACATTAAAAAAGTTGTTCAACCCTTTGAACGAACAATTTTAATTGAAACAAATTTATTAGCTTCACATATAGCCACTAATAGAGTCATTAAGTGGAATGAAGTTATTTTTCCTGAATCTTGGTCTATACCATCGGCTGTCACCCCATGACCCTCTATAAACCAAGATATTAATCAGATAATCTAGACTTTTGACAGTGATGTTGAAGTAAGATTTATTCCATGAAGATCTATAACACTTCAAAGAGTCTCTTTCCCTTCGGAGACCTTGGTACATTCTAGATCTATGGGTTCTTCAACTCCTATTGATGAAACACCAATCGAAGCAATTCGATTAAATTTCAATAATATTTATCACTCAGTGAGAGAAAATAAATGTCCCACTCTCTCTAAAATGAATTTTAGTCTTAATGAACAATCAAATAGGATCTAAGTCCAAAGAGACAGTTCTAAAAGAATTTAGACAACCAAAATATAATAACGTTCGTAAGTGGTATAGAAATATCACCTTGGAAAATAACGAATCGAAATATCCGACATATATTTCAAAGAAATGACTAAACATAATAAAAAAAAGAAAAGGCAACAATTCCCTTTGTCGCCTGGTTCTTCCAAAATTACACTCAATCAGCACAATTAGCTGCTTTAAGCAACAGAAAATAGATAAATGAGCAAGGCAAAATCATGGAAGCTCTTTATCCTCCACAAATTTCATGTATGGTTGATGATAAACCATTAGATATTACAGCCTTTGGAAAAGTTAATAATGATCCTTAAGTTTTGAAAGAATTTATTGTTATAATTAAATAACTTAATTATAGCAATAGTACGCTCCAAATCATTTCTGATCATTTCTTTAGCCTAGAATTAAAAATTGATCAATTACTTAAACTAAAATCTTCTAGTCAGGCACAAGAACCTAAAAGAATTACTTTAGGAACATCTTCAGCTTTTCTAAAACCCCCTTTTCAACCTCTTCCTCAATTTACGTTTAAATTAGAACCAAATATTGAAGATATTCAAAATTTAGTCTTCAAACTAAAGGATTGTTCTTTAGAAATATTAGAAGATACTATCTCTAATGAATCTCTAGAAAATTCTGAAAATGATTAGAATGAAGGACTTTTTGGAATAAAAAAATACATTCAATGAAACTCCCGTACATTACATTCCCACAAAAGCTAGACCATGTCAGATGAATAAACATTATCTAGCTTTATGTAAAGCAGATTGTCAATTACTAACTAAAAAATTAATTCGACAGTCTTACTCTCCTTGGAGTTGTACAACATTTTATGTTATGAATGATGTCGAAAAGGAGAGAGGAAAACCTAGATGGGGTAAATCTCTTAGGGGGGTAAATCCCTAAGGGAAGAAAGCACATCGAAGAATGCTATATAAGAAGAATGCTATATAGATAAATGGTTTTTACCCAAATTTTTGTATCAATGCATATATAATATTATTCATATGAAAAAATTAAGATTTTTCTGATTAATTATTCATATGAGCATGAAAGGCATCTTATTTGTAATTACTTTTTTAAATTAATTAATTTTTTAGTTATTTCAAAATATTAAATGAAATTTATTACTATATTAAGTAACTACTAAAATAAATATTAAATTAAAATAAAGTAAACCCATGTTTGTTGGTGTCATTTGATTTTTAATTATTTTTAGCTTGCTCAAATTTGAATTTATGTATGTGTTAAAATTTTGAAATAGATTGTAAGTTAATTTATATTGAGTCTAATTGATTTCATGAATTCAATCAAATTTTGATTTTGAGTCAATTTTGTCATATGAAATTCATCATTTAATGATTTTATTTTGATGATAGTTTATTTTTGAATAATATGATATGTTATTGAAAAATCCTTTAGTTCAAGCACGAATCTTGATATATGTATTATTGAACATCTCTTAGAATAAAAATTTTAATCTTTTAAATTCTCTTTTGGTCATCATGGAGCATATATAAATACCTCGATGGGATAAAAAATAATTTGATCCTGAGTCCAAACTTGCCCAGATCAAGCATTTAACATATAAATGAAAACTTTCGGATATCATTTGGATCTCTGAATAGCTTCCAAATATAGTATGTTTATAGTCAAATCAAACATCTCGATGAGTCCAATCTAATAAGTCTAAGATCTATTAATTCTAATTTTATTTGAGCATTCAAATGATTAAAGTATATCTCACGATCAGGGGGATCATTTTGAGTCATCATATAGAGTAGTTTGGATTTTATTTGTATTTAAAAGGAGTGTTAGTCCCATAATATATAAATATCTCATTATTCTTCACATAAAAGGACAAAAGCTTACAGAGGGGAGAGAGCTTTGACGTTTGAAGAATTCCGGAGCATAATCGGGCCACCATCCAACCATCATCGTGGGATCACCATCGATCGTCGTCGTCGGTCACCACCACCCATCCATCGCCAGATCGCCGCCAAACGCCGCATTGATTTGCCTTTGCACGACCCGCGGTCAAGACCAACCACTGCTATTGATCACCTCCAAACCACCATCCAGCTATTGTCGTCGGATCACCGCGAGATTGCCATTGTCGGTCGTTGCCCAACTGTTGCGACAAGAGCACCACCATCAGATCGCAATCATCGATCTCCACCCTACTATCGTGGTTGGACCACCACCACCGGATCGCCATCGTCAGACCGCTGTCGACCAGTGCTCGACCATCACTCCACTATTATAATCAGATCATCAGACTATCACCTCAAGAGAAGACTCGTCACTAATCTAGTGAAATTTTTTGCAAAACCTATTCTTGTAAGTTTACCTTCTCTAGCTTTGGAGATATGACAATAATTGCAAATACTAATATAAAGAAATTATTTCAAGTAAGCTAGCCGAGGTGGTTTTTTCTTGAGCTTTCCATGTAAAATTCTTGGTGCCCTTCAAACTCTTTTTTCTATATGTCTGGAATCTTTGTGCAAGGCTAAGACTTTAAGTTTTCTCACTCTATCGACACAAATCTTCTTGCACGCAATAATTATGACAATATTATTTTGGTGTGCACAACCCAAGTTATGAAGGATAATTGAAATCGATTTAAAAAAGATATAAAAATTAAAAATAATGATTATTAGGCTTTTTATTAATTATAACTCTATTCATGACTTTAATCTTTATTGTTAGAAAAATAATATTCTTCACTCACTTTTATTTGAAAATTCAAATATATCATGATAACTACAAAATCATTTGCAAAAGTGTAGTGTTACATATGAATGATTTGTATTCCATTAATTTTACTATAAATTGAATAATTTTTAGGCTCATATAGTAGAATTTATATTAAAATATGTTAAATTAATTTTTATTCATTGTTCTTCCAATCGTCTTCCTTAAGAACAAGAAATTATCATTGTTGTATATATATAATTTTATATAATTTCATTAAAAATGTCAGTACCTTAAATAAATATAATTTAAATAAGATTTGAATATGCAGTAGCCTATAAGATTTTTAAAAATACAATAAATCAGTTACAATAAGATAAATACATTCTAAGATATTTAACATAACATATATAATATAAAGTGCAATTCAAGAGTTACATCACAATATTCATACCATAACACTCATAAATTTAAAAGTATTATAAACTGAATTAATGAAAGAATAAATATAAAAAAAATTTATATAATTATCCGTTGTTTGCTTTTGACATCTTATTAGAAGTACCTACTGTTTACATATATTTATATTACTCACATAATAAATTTTTAATGGGGCTTAGAAATTAAATTTAATTCTTTTTATTAAAAGCACAGCATTTCTCCTATTTGTATTATAAGAAAATTATTAAAAGAGAACAATATTATAAAAAATTGCACGTTTATTTCGTTTTGCAATGGAATATTTTCAAATAATACTAACAACAATCATTATGATAATATTAATTAACCATGTAGCAACTTCTAAGATTTAATCATAAACTAATGATTTTAATAAATTTTTATCTTCTATGCATGTAAATAATTTTTTCAACATTATGAAGCCTAAGAATGATGGGTTTTCAAAGTATTTTCTTCACTTTAATTAGCATGACATAAGTTTTCTTTTGCATTTCTTCTTTTTTCTTGGCCTATTATAATGCACCCCTCTTATTATAATAGAGAATAAGTGCTCTGTTTCGATAGATAGGATTTATTACTCTAAAACAGCCCAAACATGCCATTCAATGGACATATTATAAATTTATAAATCTGAATGCAAAACTCATACAGTTCTCCGTGTCATTCAATGTACCTATTAATACAATAAATGAAGTTAGTGCTCACATTATTTTAATAATATATGACATGGGATATAAAAATATCTGTAAATAATATTTTATATTTTAATATGTTATTATTTTGATATAAATTTTATGATAAATTTTTTCATAAATTTATATTTTTTTTATAAAATGATTATATATATTGATGAAACTTTTATTTGATTTTTTATAATTATTTTGTTAATTATATCTTTAGAGTGCATTATGATAGAAATATATCATGAACCTTTGTCTCCTACAAATGAAAGGTGTTTACTTTTGGGGTTCATAACAGCAAGATTTTAATATGAATATATTTGCTTAATTTTTTTGAGAATTTATATACATATCATATAATTTTATATATTTATATATTTAATATTTAAATATTAATATCTATATATATAATACAGAAATTTTTAATATCACGTTAAAAATATTACTATCTCTTATTTTTAAAAAGTTATATATATATATATATATATATATATATATATATATATATATATATATATTATAAGAATTTGATATGTATGTAAATGTATTTGATTTTTTTTCAACAAATTTCGTAAATAAATAGTAGCAGAAATCAACACCACTAGGTCTTAACTTGTGATCTCCACCTACTTTCATCTAGTGAACAGAACGAGTTCTGAATTAGGCCATGTCCGACAACAACCCATCTCCCCACGTCGTCGTCGTCTCAAGCCCCGGCATGGGCCACATCACCCCTCTCGCCGAGCTAACAAAGCTCCTCCGTCCTCCGCCACCAATTCACCCATCTCCCCACGTCACCCCTCCAAGACCTCCCTTCCGACGCCCACATCGTCACGCGCATATGCCTCACCATAGCCCTCCGTGCCTCTTCTCCGCGAAATCCTCATCTCTCTCCGGCGAACCGCTTGGCTCACTGCCGTCATCCTCGACTTTTTAGGATGCGATTTCCTTTCCGTTATCAGAGAACTCAACATCCCTAGTTACCTTTTATAGCCTCCAACTTTTTCTTCCTTTCCTTCATGCTTCATCTCCCGACTCTCAAACAGACCACCGTCGGTGAGTTCCGAGACCTGCCGGAGCCACTAAGGCTACCGGGATGCGTTCCCTTGAAAGGCGAGGATTTTTTGGAGCCGATACAGGAGAGGGGGAGCGAGGTCTATGCGTGGGTGGTTCACCTCGCAAGGCATTATAATCTTTTTGATGGAATTCTAGTGAACAGTTTCGAAGCCTTGGAAGCTGACGCTGCCAAGTTCTTAAAACAGGTGAAATCATTTCTAATATTGTAAAAGAATAGGTATTATAAAGCATACTAATTAAATTTTTCTGCTATAGAGGGGCGGTGGAAAACCTCCAGTTTGGCCCATCGGGCCACTTACTTTCTCAGGGTCAAATTTGAATTTTGAAGAGCAATTACATAAATGCATAGAGTAATTAAATCAACAATAGAGCGGGTCAGTGGTGTTCTGTTTAGATAGCGGTGGTACTTTGTCATGGGAATAGACTCGAGAGCTTGCCTTCGAGTTAGAGATGAGTGAGCAAAGATTCATATAGGTGGTGCATACGCTTGTGACAAAGAACTGAGTGGCAATTTTTTTAATCCAAATCAGAGCATTGATGATCCACCAGGAATTCTCCCAGAAGGATTCATGGACAAAAGAAAGGGGATGTTGGTGCTATCATGCCTATATACATATTTTAGATATTGCGCATGTTATATTGACTATTATATTGATATAATTTTATATTCCATTTATTATCATGAGACACAATACTACTGTGGAAAATACATAATTTGTAATATGACCCAATTTTCATAGGATTCTAGTGAGTTAATATATATTCTCTAAATTTTTTTTTTGCATGCTTTAAGGTCACTTGGGCATTACTTTATACTTAATGTCTTTATGTATAAATCTCAATCAAACTTATAATCTAAGCTAAAGGATATGTCAATGCACTACATCTTATTTTACTAGAGAGGAGCGATGACTCTCATCATTTTTTTTCATTTTTTTTCTTTGTGAATGATAACACTAATCCTTTTTCAAATCTAATCATTTTTTATTATGCTTGGCATGCTTGGTTTAATAATTTACTTTTTTAGATGATGACTTCTGATTTACTAATTTTCTTGCTCATGCATATTAATTTTTTTTTTAAAGTATATAAGGATATAATCAAATAAACCACTTGTATCATAACTGATTTATAAACTGCAAATATGTAACATAGTATAGTCAAGATGTTATGCAATAATAATGTTTTATAATCATAAGCATATGATATCTTTAGATAAATGTAATAATAATCTACTAAAATATTTGACAAATCATGAACAAACTGGTAAGTTATGAAGTAAAATTTTTTTTATAATATAGGATTATTACAACTGTGCATGCAAATCATGAACAAAATTATATTCAACCTATGGTTAAGGATTAAGGTGGATCTCACTTCTCCTTTCTCTCTTTAAAATTCTAAGTTTAGATGAAATAATAATAATAATAATAAGAGTTAAGTTTAATATTCATCATAAATCATTAATCAATTAAAACATAATCATCATTTAATGAACTTGAACATTTATCATTAGCTAAATTTAAACATAAAAGCTTAACTTTTCCATACCACACTAAGTCATAGCATACACATTAGAATGCTAAGTCGTCAATCATAATTTTAGGTTAGGTCGGTGCTTTGTTGTGGTGGATTGATGTTTTATTTTATGATGTAATATTTTAGATTGAATATTATTGTTATTGTTAATGGATGATAAGATGTTATTTATTAGACTAATGATTTATAATATATGGGATTGTGCTTAAGAGACCGCTGTAATAACGAAATTATAAATGCTTTTATTTGCAGATGTTGCTTAAGTCCTTAAGCATTATCTACTAGGGCATGTGAGTTTGGTGACTCAAGGTAGGGCGCTAAGCCCCAATGTGTTAAATATAACTATTTAGTGTAAATTTATATTAAGTTGAACTCTCCTTTGCAACTAAAATTAATTTTTTTTTTCATAAAAAATATAATTTTTGTAATAATATTAAGATTAGAGCTATGGGGTTTAGAATGACCAATGGCTAGAAGACTCAAACCTAGGATGCCTTGTGAGGCCTAGAGTACTCAATCCATGAAGTAAAGATGAAACTAAGATTGAAGATCCTCATAGCTTTGTTTTTGTTATAAATGATAATCTATGTTGTATAAGGGTAGAGCTTATTTTCCAATTTTTTTTTTTGGGATGTCTGACGCACCACCACCACCACCTTTTATTTTTTTACGTGATTAATATTTGATTGTTGTGTTTACATTGATTGCACAATAAAAATGACATACTTTTCATATGTTTCTTAAAATATGAATGTTTGATGTGTGACCTGGATACGATAGGCTATTCAGGAAAAATTAAATCTTCTACTCCAATTTAATAACTTTAACTAAAAATTTATGCAACTCATAACTTCACCATAAAACCTAGGATTTTAATCAAGAAAAATAAAAGATTTAGTAACCCCTTAATTGTATGGTTGTATGTTATAATATCATGCATGCATATTATTCCGCTCTTGCAAATAAGAGATCTTCACTCTTGCGATAGGACATGCTTGACCTGTGAGGGTAGTTTCTTGTAATAAAGAACCATTTCTCTTTATTTATCCCATAACCATCTTTTACCATGCATGTAGACATAAACATTCCCAAGCCTGAGTCTAAAATTATGAGTCAATAATGAAATAAAAAATTTGATGCATTAGTCTAAGTCATTATTTTCATATAAATCATGATCTAGTCTTTCAGGGAGTGAGTTTATGACTCTAGATTCTTTTATAATAAATAACAGCTAAACTATCTTGCACTTATATAAGACTATCTACATAATTCTAAATCATTGGAGATGTTAACTAGCAACCACTCCAAACGGTTATAAATCCAGAAGAGTCGAGATAGGTTCACTCATTTAAGTGGAAGTAAATCAAAATATCTCACTTTCTCAAGTAGATTTAAATTGGGCTCTTAGCTTATACAAGAGTACTTTAAATATAGGTTCAAAGGTAACTTGTTTCTCTTTTACTACGAGTGTAAATCGTCACTACTTTGATGTTTTCATAATCTTGTGTTATTGAAATATAAGTCCCAACTTTCTAATAAAATATTAACATAAATAATCATAATTCTCTATTTCAAAAATATAAAGCCCAATAATATGATAGTTAGAATGCTTATTAGGTTTTCCAGTATTTAAATGTATTCCCTTCTTATTCTCGATTGGATTCTGTTAAGAACTCTTCCTAATTGAGTCCTCTTAGTTGATTCCCAAAATTACTAAGCCCTTGATACAAAGCTTTGAAATCGATGAAGATGACAGCTAATCACTTTAATCGAGAGTATTCTTAAGAGATTCATGCCTCTCAAGATGTAATTAACTATAGAGCCTTGCCCCTATAGGGAACTTAAGAACATGACTTAAAATAAACTCTTCTTTACTCTATCCATGTGAAGTAGGGGAAAAATCTCTAGTATATCGAATACCCATCAGCCTTAAGAGTCTTTATTAAGTAATTGAATTCATTATAGGAAAATATATTTATTTTTTGAAATAATACATTTATCTTTAAATATCGTATTTGATTACCTAAATAAGTATCCCCAAGATCTGCATGGTGGTTCAAATAAAATTTCTACGGTGCATGAGTGTAAGTCTACAACATGGATAATATTTTGTTGAAAATGCAAAAAGTGCAAATTATGTGTCTTGACTAAGAGTTGACTTTTGTACATATGTCTGAATTCAACAAGCCAAATTTGATTTTACATATAAATGACATTGTAGATGCAATTATTTAATTTTGTGCATTTTTATTATTATAAATTTTTAAAATATTTAATAGCATTTCTAAATGAAAAAATTAGAACTGATTGATTTCGAGCCATACTCTTATGAAACTTAAGTTTGCTAATACATGTTAAATATTATTAAACTATATCACACATGACTTGTTATAATTAAATCAAATAAGGAACATCACATAATGCATATTAAATAAAATCTACTTTCTTTGAATATTTTTTTAGATATTTTTATACCATAATCAAGATTTTATTTAAGAGTTTTATTAAAGTCTAAAAATTATAAGATGTAATTGATTAGAAGAGTTTGCTTTTATGAGAAACTTGATGCCAAAATTAAATAAACACCATTAGCTTTATTTTATGCATGACAAGATAATAATTCATTTTGTTTATTACATTTATCTATATATTTCAAATGTATAAAGTGGACTATTTTCTATCTTCCATGTTACTTTGAGTTCTTTGTCTTTAAGATTTTCATAAGATAAACATATATGTATTTCACCTAACATTCAGTAAACCCATTAGGATCCTATCTCGTGAGATGATACTTTTTCTCCTATTATCTTCATGATGCATCTTTCCAAACCCATATTTCAACTACAAAAGTATAATGGTTATGAAGGTTTCTTGCTCAACTTTTTAAGGTGAGTTTGACTTGTGGTAGTAGGTTTTGTTAGAATTTTAAACAGGAATTAAGTGTTGATATAGGTCGTCAAGTATCCAAATATATAAATATAAAAGTGTTCATATTATTTTATAACTTAATATTTAGCTAGTTACTTGTATGTCTAATAATTATATTGTGATTCATCTGTAAAGTTGACATGTCCTAGTGAACACTATTCTTGTGTTACATGGTTTAATTACTCCTATTTGTAGTCTAAGCACTATAAATCACCATATATTTCATTATATACATTAGTTTCTTTGTGGCATTATTGTTTGATGATATTATACTGTGTGGCAAAGTTAACTCATCTTGATTACTTTCTCCATTATTCACTCACTCGCTTCATCTTATACTCAACATAGTTTTATGTTTATCTAATTACATTTATAAGTAGGTTTAGTTGTATGCTATTAGTTTTATTAAATGTGACTTCATTTATATTAAGCTTATCTCTGAAACAAATATAAAACGTATATGATAAAATAAACATTGTAGAAATTAAAAATACAAGACAAACAAGATTGTATAGTTCTATAATATTCACCTACATCCACGCGCGATCAAATGTACCAAAAGGTTTGAAAATATGAGATACATTAATATGAGATACATTCTTGCCATGAGATTAATTGTCTTGCAAATTATAGGTTAATGATCCAAAAATTAAATGTTATCCAAACCAATTTTGTTGATTAAATTAAAATATCAATCAATCGATAAAAAAATATTGGTTGTCTCTAAAAAAACTAAAAAAGATTGCTATGTTAATACAATCTATGCTTATCTCTAGGATAAATTCAATATCAATAAATTTTAGTTAGTAGCATAATGGATTCTACTAATTACATGACTTCATATAGACATCTCTATTTCATATCCATTTTGGTATTTCAATAAACAAATGACTATATTGTCCACAAAAATAGCTCTATTCTGCATTTCTCAAGTCAATTAAATTTCTAAAACTTGTTATTAATTGCCCATTAATCATAAGTTAAATATTCATATGATTGAGATGCATAACAACAATAAGAATAGAAGATTATGTTATTATGTACTCATAAACATAGATTGTAATACATATATATATATAATTTAAGAAAACAAGAATTAATAAAGAGGGGAGAAAGAAAATCTCAATGTCTTAAGCACTTGCTACTCTTTGATGTTGATATTTTCTCCTCTCCTTCATTCTCTCAAAGCTCCTAAAGCGATCCCCTAAAACCCTCTTATTAATATAAAATATTTTATTTTTTATGTATTCTTAAACTTCTTAAAATCAAATTGACACCAATTTGGGCAATTAGAACTAAAAATAATCATTTTATGTCGGACACAAAGGTTTAGGTGCATGGGACTAGTTTGAGGCTTTGAGATAGTCAAAATCCTTAAAAATATATGTATTTTGCTTAAATAGTATTGGATCCACTTCTTTGCATTATACAAATAAAATCTACAAGAATAGTTGTTTACCTATATCAATAAATATATTTAGATTCATGTAGTAGATTCTTCAAAATTAAATAAAAAATAAATAATTGTAAAAATCTAATAGGATTAAATTTTACTAAATGTTACCTATCAACATACTTGGATCTTTCCTCGTCATTGAAGAAACTAACAATAAGCTCACTAAATATCAAATTGAAAATAATAATAATAATAATAATAATAATAATGACCTAGCATACATTTTATTCCAACTATTTTCAAATATTTACAAAATTATTTCTCACACTATTTACATATTTAGATATTACACTTGTTATATTGACTATTATTTGATATTGTTTTATATGCCTTTTATTATCATGAGACACAATAATGTGAAAAACACATAATTTGTACTATGACCCAATTTTCATAGGATCATAGTGAGTTAATATATATTCTCTAAATTTTTTTGTATGCTTTAAGGTCACTTGGGCATAACTTTACACTTACAGTGTTTTAATATATCTCAATCAAACTTAACCTAAGGTAAAGGATATGTCATGCACTACATCTTATTTTACTAGATGAGCGATGACTCTCATCATTTTTTTTTTCATGTTTTTCTTTGAAAATGATAACACTAATCTTTTTTAAAAAAATCTAATCATTTTTTAATATGCTTGGCATGCTTTGTTTAATAATTTACTTCTTAGATGACGACTTCTAATTTACATGTATATTAAAAGTTTTTAAAAGTATATAATTAAATAAACCACTTACATTGATAAAGCCAGTTTGTGTTAGATGCATGACTAACTTATGAACTGCAAATATGTAACATAGTATAGTCAAGATGTTATGCAATAATACAATTTTATAATTATAAGCATATGATATCTTTAGATAAATGTAATAATAATTTACTAAAATATTTGACAAACTATGAACAAAATGGTAAGTTATGAAGTATAAATTTTTATAATATAGGATTATTACAACTGTGGATACAAGTAATTTTCTCCCCTTCGCTCCCTTCTAAAAAAAGTGAAAATATGAGAAACATTAAAATGAAATAGACTAATAATAATACTCAATTAGCATAAAAAAGTAGAAATATATTAGGATATAGTATACCAAGAGAAAGAAAAAATCCCTATCCACTTGAGTAATACATTGTCCATAATGCATGTAATAAAAAGAATAAAACAAGTGAGGTTGTAGTGAGGTTCCATGTAAGTGAGGTTGTAGTTATCCTCCTTAATATGGAAATCAATGTGTGGCTTAGGTGATAAAGTTATTTTAAATATCTTATTTCTGTTTTGTTCATAAAAGAATATTCAATGATCAAAATAAATATTAAATAGATAAATAAACTAAATCAAATTTAAAAATATTTAGTTACTTTTCAACAAGCATGGTTTAATATCTTCAATCTAACTAATATATGCTAAATTAAAATGTGATTTGATGAAGAAAATTTGTCCCACTTGATCAAAAGAGGTGTCCAAATAAAATTTACCAACCTTAACATAAAAGAGCATATTTTGTATACTTGGACAAAAAATAGAAGTTAAAGTGAACATGGCCACATAATCATGGATGACTATTTAGGTAGATATGGCTCACTTTGGCATACCTATGCATAATTCATGAGTCCTTAAATAGGTATGAAAAATGTCTATACAAAGTTGATGTATTTAAACAAAGGAAACATCTTGATGAATTTAATATTTTTTAACACAAAGCCATGATATTTGGATAAATTGACTTGACTAAGTATAAGTGTGTCCTTACTTAAGCAAGCATAACTAATTCACAGAGGAGATAATCTAGGTGAATGTGATTTATTTATAAAAATACATATACATAAACAAACTTGATTTGTCTAGATATGATACAAAAATATTTAGATTTGAATACACCCACTTGCACGTGTGTGTGTGTGTGTGTGTGTGTGTGTGTGTGTGTGTGTGTGTGTGTGTAATCTCCTCCTTTTCAAATGATGATATATGGATGATTATGGTGCCAATATATGATTCAATTTTAGATAACATGATAATAATCTACAAATTAAGTCTCTTAAGTTGAATTAAAGATGGAAGATGATATATTTTTGATAGATAGAATAATGGAAGGTTTATCAAGACATTGTGTACCTGACCTAAATGGCATGAGGATCAGTGATATAGATACATTTTGTTAACTTATCAATCTAATAAATTCATTAGTACATTGTGCTTAGATGTCTAATATAAGACTTAAACTTGTACAACTTAGGCTTAATCTATAGAGATTAGTTAGCAATCTTAGTGTTTTATATGCTAATCATAAGACTAAGATTTTATAGCTTAATGCAATGACATGGTGTATAATACTAATGACCAAGGTGAAACTCATGTAATATGAGCTAAATAAGGTCAATTAACAATTGATTTGATTAGAAAATCCCTTGTGATGCTAGTGTTTCTAGTTAGTTTTTTAGGAAAATTAAAATTATTAATCCAAGGCTAGTGAAATCATAATTTAATGATTTTTTTTAATAATTTGTTTGATATTTTTATATTATTTTAATTTTTTGTAATGTATGAAGCACACTTATTTTGTATTTAGATGACTTAAATAATTTTAACGATTGAAATATTTTATATAAATGGAATTTAATTTCTTAAACTAGAGAGTGGTATTTATAAATTGATTATTTTTATGTTATTTAATGCTTAAATAAATTATAATATTTATTTAATTAAACTTTAAGGTTAATTATGACAAATCAAATTATAACATTTCAAAATGCCTAATTTGGTGTGTCTTTAACCATCATCATTCTTATCCTTTTATGTGATATTAATGTGTGAAAAATTCACTAAGCTAAAATCAACTCGAGTCATCTAAATAAGCTACAAAGATAAGACTAAGAGTGTGTTTTGTTACGCTTTCAGAGTTTGGGGAGCGACAATGAAACTAGGCTATATTTTGAGAAATTTGTGGTGAGAAAATTGTATTTTTCAACTTGACCTGATTACCTATGGTGGTAGCCAAAAAGTTATGGTTTGACTTTGTTAAAATAAAAAAATTTGTATATCCACTACAGCTTCTTCATACAATAACTTATTTTACAACAGCTCAATCATTATTTTTTCATACAACTTCAACTATCCCAAATAGATCCGAAGCTCTTTACACCAAATTGATAATATGAATCATTATTTGTTCAAATTGAATTAGGCAGATCAATACTTTACCTGAGATGTGATCAACTTGATCAGAAAAAAAAAACAATAGACATGAAGTTAATATTATTGAGGTAATTTCATAATCATCAAAGTGGCCTTGGCCCACTAGTCTAAGTCTTGCCCACCCAAACATCATATTTGAGTTAATTAAATATAGAGTAAACAAGTAATATGATATATAATCAAGTCAACTATGCTCTCTTAAATCCTCAAGTGATGTACAACACCAAATAAATTTTATAACTAGACAAACAAGTCAATGTAATTAAACAAATACTCATATAGTTTATTATAAATCCTAAAGAAAAATATTTAGATCTCAATATCCATTGACATAGATTATTATCATTATAATTTACATAGAAGTGTTTTATATCACTATTTAAATTGGACTCGAACATAGTTTGATTTAACAATTTTCTCTTTCAACAATACATAACAACTACCAATATCTTGATCTCTCACATGCATTTGTTTATATTATTAGTATTATTATCTCAAAGCTATTACAAGCTATTACGAACTATAAAAATAATTATCACCACATAAGATTGAACATTAATATTGATAATAATTAAGAAGTATTGTAGCAAAAAAAAATCAAATTGCAGATGTAGTAGCTAGATCTTTTAAAATACTAACCACTTTCTCCCTAGCCTTATAAGAAGACCCTTCTTTTCCCACAGTACTCGCTGCCTCTTTCTTCATCTCTTGGATTCTCAGTGGCACCTCCTTTCCTTTCTCGCCTTCCATTAACTCATGCACCACCTTTCCAACCTCCTCTCTTCTCACCACCCCGTTCTCTCCCGCACTCGCCTTTAGTGCCACCTTCACACCTTCCACGAGAAAAACTGCATTCATCCTCTACTCTGAGTAAAGCGTCCATGCAACCATTGGCACCCCATTCACCAAGCTCTCTAGTGTGGAGTTCCATCCACAATGTGACACAAAACCACCGGTCGCATTATGGCCTAACACCTCTACTTGGGGGGCCCATGATAGCACCAACATCCCCTTTACCTTTGTCCTCTCCGTGAATCCTTCTGGGAGAAATCCTAGTGGATCATCAATGCTCTGATTTGGATTAAAAAAATTGCCACTTAGCTCTTTGTCACTTGGCATATGCACCACCCATAAGAATCTTTGCTCGCTTATCTCCAACCCGAAAGCAAGCTCTCGAGTCTGCTCCCACGACAAAGTACCACCGCTACCAAAACAAATAAATATCACTGATCCGCTCGGTTATTGATTCAACCACTGTATGCATTTATGTGATTGCTCTTCAAAATTTATATTTGACCCTGAGCTGGTGAGTGGTCCGATAGGCCAAACTGGAGGTTTTCCACCGCCCCTCTATGATAGAAAATTTTAATTAGTATGCTTTATAATAACTATTCTTTTACAATATTATTAATGATTTCACCTGTTTTAAGAACTTGGCGGAGCCAGCTTCCAAGGCTTCGAAGCTGTTGACTAGAATTCCATCAAAAAGATCATAGTGCCTTGCGAGGTGAACCACCCACGCACAAACCTCGCTCTCCCTCTCCTGTATCGGCTCCAAAAAATCCTCGCCTTTCAAGGGAACGCAACCCGGCAGCCTTAGTGGCTCCAACAGGTCTCGGAACTCACCGACGGTGGTCTCTTTGAGAGTCGGGAGGTGGAGCATGAAGGAAAGGAAGAAAAAGTTGGAGGCTATAAAAAGGTAACTTGGGATGTTGAGTTCTCTGACCACGGAAAGGAAATCGCTTCCTAAGAGGTCGAGGATGACGGCGGTGAGCCGTGTGGTCCGCCGAAGAGAGATGAGGATTTCGGAGAAGAGGCACAGGAGCTATGGTGAGGCATATGCGCGTGATGATGTGGGCGTCAGAAGGGAGATCTTGAAGGGGAAAAAGAGGGAGTTGGGCGGTGGAGATGGAGGAAGGAAGAGAGCAGGGGAGGTCGGAGAAAGTGACGAAGGTGGCTGTGAAGTGGTGGCGGAGGACGAGGAGCTTTGTTAGCTCGACGAGAGGGGTGACGTGGCCCACACCGGGGCTTGAGACGACGACGACGTGGGGAGATGGGTTGGCTTCCGCCATGGCCGGAATCAGAGCTCTTTCTGTTTAGTGGACGAAAGTTCAGAGTTGGAGAAAAGCAGGTTTGATGCCGCAGTGTTGATTCCTGCTCCTATTTGCAGAACAAAATTTGATTAGTTTATTTTTAAAATATAATAAAAAAAAAATAATTTATACATTTATTTATAGTTTAAAACACCTAAACTTACTTTTTACAAATTTCAAAATTTCTAACAAATAATATTATTTCCGTCTCTTTCCGTCTCTTAATAAAGAAGCTCTAATAAATGGCAGGGACAATTTCTTGTATATAAAACTAAAGTGGTCATTGCTGTGTTTTCGATCACTAAGAACATTCTTTTCTCTTCATTGTATTGGAAATTATAAAACTACCACGACGTTTGCTGCAGCTTTAGATTTAGGTCAGTTTGAATCCCATTAAGCTTCGTCTTTTCTCTCTCTTTAGTTATCACATGTTGTGAGCGGCCATATGAGTAGCTTTTGATCCGATAGACTTGGCCTCCATGATTTTCTTTAGGAAATTTTATATTCTGGTTCTGAGGATAATTTGGCGTTTTGTAAATAAATTTTCTTAATGTTTTGACCCTCTTTACGCTATACAAAATCCTATTTTCATTTTTTTTTTATAAATTTGAAACCTTAAGTTATCAGCTTCCTTAAATGCAAATATCTTAAATTTTCTTATTATTTTCTCTTTAAATTATATTCGTCTAAAAATGCATGCATTCATCTACTCCATTATTTCCCTGTAAGCAAATGCAAGCTCTAATTCTTCCTGTTTGATTTCCCTCGACATAAGCAAACTGCAAGCTCTAATTCTTCCTGTTGCCCTTCAAGCCTCTCTCGTCTGTCTGTCCTCCAAAAAGTAAGTCCCTCACAAGTTTTCATTCTATCTTGTCTCCCTCTCAATTTGAATTTTAGATCTCTTTTGCTCCTCTCCTGTCTTCCTCTTTGGATAATTGTAACAAAGATTTCTTATGTTTAAGAGACAAAAACAAAATATTGTTGTGTTAAAGTTTTAATGTTAAATTTGTAAAATATTAGTTTAAAATAAATATAATAATAATGTTTGATGGTATGTATGTAAATAATACAATAAATTTATAATAAAACAATAAAACTAAATAAAAATATTTGTAAGCTTAAATAAAAATTCTTGCAATACAAATAATAATTTAAGAGTAAAATAAAAATGTATTATTTTCTTAAAACACAAATGATAATTTATAAAAAATTTTACTATAATATTTAGGGTAAATTAATAATATATAAAAATAAATTATATTTTTATATATTTATGTCATATATTGTACACTTTTATTTAATATAAAAAATATTTTATATAATAAAACCTAAAATTTTCCGACTAATAATTAATGGTTACACCATGGCCGACGGTTGACTAAACGCAACAGGGCAAAATGATTAAGTCAATATTGCAGATCACCAAATATCATAAAAAGATTTTTTCAAAAAAAACGAGGATATATACACAGCATAGCATCTCACATTTTTATATTTATATATCAAATATTTAAAGTTAGATATTTATTTTTTTTTTGAAACATATTTGAATTTAAAAAGTATATATGTGAAAGAAACACTTGAAGGCATACCGGTTAATGAAGGAAAATTTAGGGTGTCTTTGCTTTATTTATCTAATATTTTTTTATGCTTAAAAAAAAGGTATATTTCACTTTTTAAAAAAGTGAATAAAGTTGTATTTTTAATGTGATATTGAGGATTAGAATGTTATATAAAAATTAAAATTTAAATGTTATCTATATATATATATATATATATATATATATATATATATATATATATATATATATATATATATCTCAAAAATATTATAAAAAGAATTATTAGGGCTCAAGCCTCACGATGGGTTGCTGTGACAAGTAATTTATGTTTTAATCTGAAATATTTAATTATAATTTTAATTTGATGAAATTTTATTTGTTTATATTTTATATAAATATATATATTTTTTAATTTTATTTGTTTATCTTTAAATTATTTTAAATCTTTAAATTTTTTTAAAATTTGTGCCAACATCTAATTTTTTTTTTTTTATAAATGCAAATATCTGTAAAATTTAATAGATATATTTTAAATTTATAATATTTACTAAAAGTTTTCTAAAATAAATTTTATTAAAATTTAAAATTTATTGTAGCTTAAATAAAATGCCAATATACTGAAATTAGTCTTAATCTTTTGTTGAGGACAATTTTATTCAAAATAAATATTTAGAAGCATTTTAAAAATAAAAGTAGAATAAAACTATTGTTTAATAAATATAAATATTATAGGATATGTATAGTAAAACTTTATGTTTCATATAGCAGATTAAATATTATATTTATAGTTATCTTTATGCCGTTTTTTCACTAGTAATTAATGATTCAGATAACTACATCATAAATGCAGAGAAATAAAATAAGCTACAAGTACAGCAGCTTTTGATATTTTTATGGATATGCGCGGTTGCAGCTATGAAGTAATTACTGCACCGAAAAAAAATTTATATATATATATATATATATATATATATATATATATATATATATATATATATATATATATATATATAATAAATTTGATGTCCTAATATTATATGAAAGTTTTATATACGAGATACACTAAAATTTTTATAAAAAAATCTAAGAATTGAAAAATCACAGGATCTAATTTACTTAGAAATGATTTCATTATATTAGTATTTGTTATAATTATTATCTCATCTTCAAAATTGGAGAAGGATAACTTATAATAGTAAATTTTGCGAGAAGTTTCACTTGATAAACGATGAAAGTTTCGCTTGAGGTTATAGTTTGATTATCCGACGATGGCCCAACAAGTCACCCAATGATGGTGGTTATGTGAATGCTATTTTTAAAAACATTAAACATATAATTGTTATTTTTAAATAGCGTAATATCAAATAGTTTTAATTTCAAGAAAGTAATACATTTTTCATAAATTTGTGATAAAATAATAAACTATCAATATGCTTGTATAAAATCAAAAGAATTATTATCAAAAATGTAAAATAAATATTTTTATGCATATAATAATTTTATAGACAAAATACAAAATATTGAAGATATTGGTTATCAAATATGTTGCGTGTTAGAAAATCAGTTGCAGTAGAATAAAAGTTTACGCCTTCGCTTTGTTGTGAAATCCAGTACACGATATTTGAAGAATAAACAAGAAAACTCCAGAATTTTTATGTGAAAAAACTCCTAAAGATGAGGAAAAAAATCACGAGGTCTAATCATTAAAATTTTCACTTGTCTGTTTTGAGTACAAAGTTTTTTAACAGATTACAAATTATATAAAGAAGCATGAATCAGATCGAGTGCAAATCACGGTATGAGTAGTTAAAATCGTAATGTTGTTGGTGGTAGTTGATGATGATGGTGAAACGGCGGTCGGCGAAACGACTGATCTGGTGATGATCAGTAGAGCGGGCGATGGCCATGGTAGTCATGGTGACCACGGTGGTGATCGATGATGATGATAATCGATGGCGATGGCGACGGTGGTAGCGATAATTGATGTCGGCATAGCGGCAGTGGTCGGCGATGGCGGCAAACAACGATATCAGCGATGATAACCGGCGACAGTGATTGATGACGACGATGGTCGATGGAGAATAAAAGTTTATGCTACATTGTAATCACCACACACACACACACAGATGTTTGAAGAATGAACAAGAAAACTCCATAATTTTTACTTGAAAAAATCCTTAAAGAGGGGGAAAAACCATGGGGCCTAGCCCAGTAAAAATTTTTCACTATGTATCTGTTTCAGAGTACAAAGTTTTCCGATAATGGGATTACAGAATTGCTGTGGGCTCTGAAAATTCGCTACCAATCTCTTGACAATTATTGAGTTGAAAAGAGTGATGATTTAAAGTGTCGGTATAATTTTCAGAAGGCAAATGAAATAGTATATAAGACACTACCTAGACATTTCTCCCTTATTTTGTGAGGACTTTAGATCTGATTTCAGGTTTCCTATAGCCGCAAGCCCCTATAGTTAACTACCCCTCTCAATAGTGAGAGAACTTTTGATTAAGGTTAGTCATTAGGTTAACAATGCATAGTAGTAAATGGAGCTTTGAATTTAAGATTATGAAATTCATCATTTATTTACTGGAGATGGTTGGGGGGACGACATGTCGATCTAGATCCCATGGTTTGGCCATCGTGGTCCTGTCTACAGTGAGGAGGAGAGTCCCCCGAGATGAAGGATCCTCATCCATGGGTTACGTCGTCCAAGAAATCACTTGTAGAGGTGGTGTTTTTGTCAAAGAGACAATCTTAAGTCTACCTTACGATGAGGGTTGTTTCCTATCGGGTATCTATGATTCACAACTCAAAGGACGCATTGGGAAGCATACGCTATGATTGATAATATAATGGAGTCATCACCAATCAGGACTCGGTTTGTACTTCATCTGGGTGAGTGCCCGCAAGGACATGGGTCATGTCCTTACTGGCAAGAGATTGATTGAGAGTAAACATAACAGAATACTTGATTTGACATTGGCTTCTTTGTGAGCTAGAGTTTTCTTAATTTGTCACCCCCGATAAACAATTGCAGAAGGTGGATAGATTGAGTTTTGCTTTGAGCTTTTAATGATTGAATTCCATTTAAGTAATTTCAGATTGCTACTTCATTTGATTTGAAAGATTGATTAATTTGAATATGTTTAAGAGCTTTAGATCCTATCAACTCTATTTAGCTGTTAACAGAGGATTAGATCTAATGTCATCTGATAGAATCAATTTTTTAGATATTTCACTAACTTGAAATTTTTTAAAATAGATTTTTAGGTTTTGTTAACCCAGACCCAGTCCTAAGACTAAGTAGCCGCCAACATCTTCGGCACGAATTTAAGCATTTGTTGGCCATATGCGGTGTATTTGAGAATGCCTTAACTAATGCATTATGTTCGCTTATACGGTGTGTTGTGAGTATGGTGGAGTAAAAGACGTTGTAAATTGATTTAGTATTTTATTAGACTTTTCATATTAATATTTAATTAATTCTAATTTAGCCTACGCAGCCTTTTTAGACTTTAAAATTTGCACTTGAAATCTCTATGTCCGAGTACATGAAGGTGTTTATAGCTTATATAATTTCATCTAATTAATGAAATCACTAACATTAAAAATCATAATTAGAATGAAATTTTTTATTTTTGGATTGAAGGAAAGTTCCTTCATTCGTACAACATTTAATTTAGTGTCGTCTTTTGTCTGATTGTATAAAGAATTACAGATCCAGTGGCGAAGAAGGCATTTTGATTTAGATTGTAGTTTAAAATATTACTTGCTTTAGATCTTGTCAACTCTGTTTTAGCTCTTAACAGATGATTAGATCTAATGTCATATGACAGAATCAGCTTCTCAGATATTTCACTAATTTGGACTCATTATAATAGATTTTTAGGCTTTGTTAACCCAGGCCTAATCCTAAGATTAAACCGGGCAGCAACCCACGCAGCATCATCAGTCACTTGAATTTAAGCATTCAGCATAGTGTTGGGCCCATGCGAGTGTTTATAGCTTAGATGTAATTTCATCTAATTAATGAAATCATTGATTTTTTAAAATCATAATTAGAATGAAATTCTTTAATTTTTTATTAAAGGAAACCCTATGATTTTTGTAGATTTTGATTTAATATCGTCTTCTGTCTGCTTGTACAAAGAGTTATAGATATAATGGAAAAATGTATTATTGAATTTTCCAAATTCTTAGATATTATTTGGCTTGTAGTCTTTTATGAGCATTAATTATACTTGCCAATATGTTTGTCGCCTTTAGTGAAAATCTCTTTTGAAATTAATTTGATTTTTACTTTAATTTGAAAATAGCACTTAACTAATCTCCTGTGCTTCAAACCTGCCTTTAAGCACAATATCCCAATGATCCTTTTAAAGGCCACATTCATGAGTAATCATGAGTTACCTAATTAATTTGTGCTTATAAAAGAAATTTAAACTTCACACTTTATTCTCAATTTGGAATTGGACATTTAGATTTATCACAAATTATTTATCATTTAATATTCAATTGAGATATTTACTTCATTTGATATCAAATGTGATCGTTCAAATGGTCAATTAATATTGTTCATATTGATTACTTGTTCATGAATTTAACACTTTGAATTTTCAAAGAGAAGCTTTATTCACATAAGAAAAGTTCAAATCCAACATGAATTTATCATTAACTCCACATCAAATCTCATATTTATTTGAAAACTAGACATCAAATTTATTGAAGTCTCTTATGAGCTTGGCATTTGTCTCCCAAAGTTTCAATTAAGGTTTGTTTAATTTTGAGGAATTTGAATAAAAGAGAACTCACTTTAATGCTTCAATTTAAGCCATAGATAATTGCAATTAGAGTTTGTGAGTTTAATATTAGCCTCCCCAAATTTTAATTGCATTTTAAATGAGTGTTCTATTCTTTCCAAAATTTTCTTTAAATACTTTCCCCCTATTTCTCTTTGATTTAACATTTATCTTCATATTAATCATATATCCTTTTGTTTAACTTAAGTTTAGGTAATTTCCATTTGAATTTGTTTAAGTCTTGAGTTTTTTGACCACGTCATCCCGCAAATGGCTACATCGAAGTTTTCTCGGTATCTAATGAGCGTGTGATAGTTTTGACACCACATCCATCTTCACGCAATACAATAGGGGATCTTACTGAAAGAAATGCAAGCATATATGTATTTTCACATTCACATTTTTCTGCCCACTCCTCATGAATTAGCGGGTCTTGAAACCTGAGAAATGCAAGCATATATGTATTTTTCACATTTCCTCGCACCCACTACGCCTCATGGCGTGGTAGGGGTCTTCAAATCGAGAAAGAAATCAAACATATGTATTTTAACATTCATTTTTTTTTCATGGGCATTAGCGGGGTTTTGAAACCTGCAGAAAGAAATGCAATGCATGTATATTCATTTCATTTTTTTTCTAAGTCTAAAATAATTTTCATTTATCACGACATCTAACAGATATTTTCAGAGCCTCATGAGCACGACGAGACATTCAAACCTGCAAAGTAACACAAGCATGCATATATCCTTCATTCAAATATTTGATTTCATTTTTTATCGGCAATACAGTGACATAATATATTTCATTATCTTCTCTTTTCTACTCTTTCTTCTTTCCTTCTTTTTCGATCTTTCTGTTCTTTCATCAAGTTCAGCAATTCTAATCCTGATATGTGTGACTCCACTCACCGTACTATCGCGTAGTTTTTTTCTGCCTGCACATATTCATAAGTGATGCAAAACCTTTTAAGACGGTCCAATTCTACATCGTCGTTGGCCCATTCCTCTCCTTTCTGAGCTTCTCAAGAGATGGAAGAATCTCCTGGTCAAGAAGTTTCCATCTCATCCAACTTGCTTTGTTTCTTTTTAAGAGTCTTTAAAGCATATTCTTTTTTCATTTCATACATTTTTGTACCAGCAGCCTCTTCAAGCATGGATAGGATTTCTGACCATTTCATGTTTAGCACTTTAGTTATGTGCCCTTGCATTATGTGAAAATGTGGATTGTTGATGTTAAGCTGTACAGAGTGGAAGAGTATCTGCACTCGAGAGGGCTGAGCAAAATGCCAGCAAGATGCCCATTAATTAGATATTTGTTTCTTCCCCCAACTACAATCTGCCTTGTTACAGTGATCTCAGGGAAACCCTCGCAACCTAAAGGGCCTCGACTCCAGTCAGGATTATCGAAGGTAATGTCAGCCTGGCCTTGTTTGTAGACAAGCTCCTGAAGGTTGGTGGCATGCACTTGCTGGAGGTTGGTGATTCCAAGCACGAAACAGATGGAATCAAGGATCTTGGACTTCCCAGGAATTTATATGGAAGCCATGCTTCTCTAGATAGCGTCGTAGTTAGAAAATGTCAGAAAATTTGCGGTTTGCTTGAGAAAGGGGATCGTAGTGGTTTGTGCGGTTTTCTGAAATGGGAATGGTTAGAGGAACTTGTTGCGTGTTTGCGAGGAGGAAGGAGGGGGAGGATTTAAGGTGGGTTTGAAGTTTTACAATAATAGTTTTCTTGATCATTTGGTTTACTTCATTAATTTAGATCAAAATGCGTTTCTTTTGATTCGACATTACAGACTCATCGAATTAATATGTTTCCGCGATCGAAGATCATTTGGTTTAGGTGATGTCATTGAGTCAATTTCGGCAAATAATGCTTTGACCCCGACATTCTGCAGACTCATCCGAATTAAGTGAGAATGATTTTATTTATAGATTTTGATGTTTCAAACCCAACAACACAATCAATTTTGTGAACGGAGGTTATTTGGCTGGTGTTGGTGCCTTGTGATCTTGATATGCGTGCAAGCACGTTAACGACTCGGCCGCTTGATCGGTTGATTCTCAAGTTGTTCAATATTTATATTTTGAACAAGTTTTCTATTTGATGAATTGGTTTGTTATTGGAGGTCATTTTGATTGATTTTGGCGACGTCCAATATATTTCAGCCTCGATTTGCACGTCGCCGATTATTGACATTTTGGCATTATCCAAATTAAGCATAGTTTCATTTGGTAGTTTTTGACATTTTAAGCTCGACATAATTAATTTGAACGGTCGTTGAACATCGCGCGACTTCGACCGATATGGTGATATTGATAGCTCATCGCGATCGATTGCTCTTTGGATTATTTATATTCCAATTAGTTTTGACATTTTGAATGTGATGGTGAAGTTCGTTCATCGATTGTAGGTCATTTTGGTTGATTTTAGTGACGCCCAATATATTTTAGCCTCAATTTGCGCACTGCCACTTCTAATTATTCGACATTTGCACATACTCGTCCAAATTAATCGTGAATAATTTCATTTGGTAGGTTTCAACATTTTGAAGTGAACGATATAATTAATTTCATGAATGGAGGTCGTTCAGATATCATCGTAGCTTCTCGACTCCGATATGCACATCGACACATTGATAGCTCGATCACTTGATCAGTTGCTCTTTAGATTATGCAATATTTATATTTTGCCCAAATTTGATGTTATGAACGTGACGACGAAGTCCGTTCATTGATCGAAGGTCATTTCGACCATTTTCGGTGACGCCAAGTGCATTTTAATCTCGATTTACGCACTGTCACTTTCGAAGTTCATTGAATTTGACTTGTGGGCTTGACTCAATTTATGACACATATATGGAAGTCAATAATCATATATGAGAATGGCTGCCAATGGGAATCCCAGGATCAGGTAACAACAGCTATGTAATAGTGGTTAGACTGTAACAATTATTAGTGGTAGTTGATGATGATGGCGTGGCGATGGTCCGGTGGTGATGGTTAAATGATTATGGTATGGTGTGAGAATGGATGATGCGTTCGCGGTAAACAGCGATAATCGATACGATAATCGATGATGGTGGCGATGGCCGCGATATCAGCAGTGGCGGCAACGATAATAGTGGCAGCGGTAACCGCGGCGATAATTCAGCGGTGATGGCAAAAAGTGGTTGATAAGCGATAGTGATATGGCGGTGGCGGTGGCAACTACCGTTATGCAGCGATGCGGCAACAGTGGTCGATTATGATATCGGCGATAATGTGGTTGAGCAACGCGACGCGATGGTGAGTGGCGATCAGCGATAGTTGATGTGGCCGTCAGCGGTGGGTGGCCGGGCGGTGGTCGGCGCTCGTCAGTAGTAGCATGATTATGGAGATTTTCAAGCTTTAGAGCTCTCTCTTCTGTTTAGCTTGGGCTCTCCTCATGTGAAGAATGAGGGGCTATTTATATATTAGAGAGATGATGTTTCTATAAATACATGTAAAATTCAAACCACTCCATCGGATAGTTCAAAATGATTTCATTGATTATCTGATGTATTTTAAGTATTTGAATGCTTAAATGAAGTCAGAATCAAGAGAACTTGGGCTTGTTAGATCCGACTCGTCAAGATACTTGATTTGATCATATACTCTCCATATTTAGGATCTATTTAGATATTTAATTGATATCCCAAAGTTTTCAATGATATTTTAAGTGCTTGATCTAGACTAGTTTCGACTTAGGATCAGATTTCTTTTGACATCAAGATTTGTGCTTAGGTGAAAGTAATTATCGGTTATTTTTTGGATGACATTATCTCTATCATCCAAAAATGTATGCCAAATAATAAAATAATAATTTCTTCAATAAAATTTATGGGTTCATTAACCATATAGTTTGAGAAAATAGATCTTCATGGGTGCACAAGATTATGATCACAGAAGCGGGTATAGGGCCATGGGTGCATGCGGGTGCTCGCGGGCAAAACTCAGGGTTATGGTCCCCTTGGGCTCACGTGCTCATGGCGTGCATAAGCGATGTCGATGAGCATTTTTTCAATTTTTTTCTATTTCTTTCCATTTTTTTCTTTTTTCTCTTCTTGCCCCTATAGTGGGTTTATAACAACCCCCCTTAGCGTCAAATAAGGAGACACAACTCCCATATGCTCTAGTGTTCCTCTACATTGTATGGGAAATCATATAGCCGAAGTTTAAGGGCTATGGTAAAAAAATTTTTCTTTTCTTTTTGTCAGTGAAGCTCTGACTTTCTTCTTATGGGAAGGTCATTCACTTTGCTGATCAAGATTCGTAGCTCATACAATGAGGCTCCAGTTTTCACTTGAGAGAGGCATCAACTATCATCATCAGACCAATCGAGTTTGGAGGCGATCAAGGTCCGTAGTTCATAAGGCTAGACTCCGATTTTCCCTCGAGAGAAGCGTCAACTATCCTCGTTAGATTGGCTTTGGAGTCGATTAAGACCTGTAGATCATATGGAGAGGCTTCGATTTTCCCTCGAGAGGGTCTGTCCTCGTCGGACTGATCGGGTTTGGAGGTGGTCAAGACCTGTAGTTCATATGGCGGGCTCGATTTTCTCGAGAGGCGCCTCCTCGGACCAGGGTTAGGATCAAGACCATAGTTCATATCAAGGTTCCAGTTTTCTCTAGAGAGCGTCAATTGAGTCGGGACCGGTTTGGAGGAATCAAGACCTAGTTCATCTACGATTTTCTCTCGAGAGAGGCATCAACTATCCTCGTTGGACCGACCAGGATTGGAGGGGATCAAGACTCGTATTTTCTACTTCTTCTTGTAGGAAATTGAATTTCTTGAAACTCCAATGGATTGGTCAATAGTTGACAACTGCCAAGATGGCAGGGAAGCATCATTAGGAACCGTCCCTCGAAAAGCTCAGAAATTCTGGTAGGTAATTTCAGAGTATCATTAGAGAGAAATAGCTTTTTTTTTCTTTTTTGATCTCATATGTATGCTTATATTTTTTGTCAGATCGCAGGTGAAAAATTTTATCCAAAGCTGTCTGTAAACAACAAAGTCAAGAAATGATATGCTCAAGTATTGGGGTGAGTGAGTTGCTTCACACAATTCTCAGACCTTTATCTTTCTCTCATCTTTTTTATTTATTATGCATTTTTGCAATATGATGGTCGAAAGAAAACCAAGCTTCCACTGACATATCATCATTATCACAGTGGTTTAATGGTGCTCCAGAAAATTTTATTTCTAAATGAGTTGGTGGTATTGTTGCCAAAAGTCGATCGAACGCTCTTCTCCTCTATACTTTTCTTGTTTTACGAGATGATTCTTCATGCGCGGGATTTGCGATTCTCTAGCTCCAAATTGAAATCTTTAAAATATGTGGTGTAGCTTTGTCACAATTTTTATTTTGAGCTTTAGTGATCATCATTGGTTTGACTATCTTCTTTAGAGAGTGTGGTACAACTTTGAACATCAAATACTTGTGCTGAATGTGTAGATTCACATGTGATGCTCAGGGACGTATTTCTTATCGACCTATAAAGAATTGAATAGAATTTTTAGCATGGGATCCATCTAGAAATTGGTCTAATGGGTTTTTTTTGTGAAAAATGTGTGGGGCCTCCCTGAGAAATGGGGAAGATTGAATGACCTTCCAAATCTATTGCTGATTGAAGAGAATGAAATCTTAACAAGTTTTAATATTTCTAATGTAGGAAGCTTGCAGCATGAGTTACATCACATTGGCAAGTATATAATTGAAGATAGAATGTTCAAGGTAGGCCATTCCATTCAGGCAGGGAGATCTCATGCTCTTCCACTGAAGAGATCATGGAAGGGTGATGAAAGATTTCCTCATATTCACAAGATTCTTTCAAGGAGCCCGTTACGAAATCATGGTGATAGTGATGTTTCTTCTTTAAAGAAAAAGAAGACATGTGCCGAAGTAACTACGTCAAATATTTGCAGAGAAGATGTTCACCCCCAGTTGGCCTCTGAGAGTTTCTATATCGACTCATAATGGGGGGGATTCATTTCTCGAAGTAGCATATTCCTGAAGAGGTGTTAAAGCACCTATGCACTGGACGTCAACGAGCAGATGAATTAGTACGTTATCTTCTCATTCTCTTTCTTTTCTTCTTTTCCTTTTTTCTTCATGTAATATTTGTAATTTTTTGATTGTAGGTAGCCCAAGCATTAGGGCTGATGACTCATTTGGGTGTCATGAGTGGAGTGGTCTTGAATTTATGAAGGTAAAATATTGTAAGCGGTATGTGTGAAAGATGAGTGCTAAGGCCAAAGAAGTGGTAGCGGAGGATCGACTAGCGTGTAACTGAGCTAGAACATGTCAACTTCTCTTTCTCCCACATCAAGAGGTGGAGCATACTGATGAGGTGAGGTGAGTGAGGTGGAGACTCACCAAAAAGAGAAAAGACTCAAGGCACTTGTAGCGGAGAAGAAAGCTCTTAAACTGGAGAAGAAAGCATTACAGGATCGTCTTTCTGAGAAGGAGCTTATAATGTCAGAAACGGAAGTAAATGAAATCTCCTTGAATGTAATGGAAGACTTTAAGAACTCCTTAACTTATCGCGATGCTATTGAGGACCATGTCCAAGAAGCTCGTAATCATATTCTTGATGTTGAAGTGAAGGACTTGGAGTGCCAATGTTTGGAGGAAGGCTTTATCTGATGATTCCTAAAAGGTATTCGCTTAGTACATCACAAAACTAGAGCTAATATTGAGAATTTATCTCTCAAGTATCAAGATCCCCAGGCTCACTGAAGGGTTGAGTGAGTTTAAGGGAGCATCTTCTAGTGGTGAGGAGGACGTTAATATCATGTAGTATCACTTGAGGATGCATTTCTTTTCTTTTTATCAATATATCATTATTTTTTATCTATAATTTTAATCCTTTCTTATATCATCATGTTAGAGCTATCAATTATATTTGTAAACTAAAAATTTTGGGTTATTTGCTCTTATTTTATTTTGACCTATCTGAGGTGATTGGTTAGAATATTATTTGGACTAACTATGGAAGAGGTGTGAAGTCCACCAAGGACTTTTGGCTATCTAGGTATTAGTCAAAATATTATTTGACATCTTACCTATATGGAAGAGGCCGTGGAATGTCCACCAAGGACTTTTTGACCTATCCTAGGTATTAGCCAAAGTGTTACTTGACTTCTTACCTATATAGAAGATGCTGTGGAATGTCCATCAAGCACTTTTTGATCTATCCTAGGAATTAGTCTAAGTGTTACTTGACTTCTTACCTGTATGGAAGAGGTCTGCCCCGATTGAGACACAACGTGAGTTGTGCATTTCTAAAGTGGGAGGATTAAATGAAGGAGATTGTTTATATGCAACAAGCTTGAAAGAAAAGGCTATAAACTCATTACTCTGATAAGGTCGGCGATACAATTATGAGATAATTTTAACAAAGATATGAGTTTGAAGAGGAAATGATAAACGAGACAAAATAAAAGTTACAATAATTATGCAGTAGAAATTACTGATAATACTTCCGTAGATTCTCCATGTTCCAAGTTTGAGGTAATATTTTTCCCTCTGGATCCTTGAGCTTAAATGTTCATGGCTTGACCATTACTGTTACCATATAAAGGTCATCCCAAAGAGATGATTGAGGGCCTTTGCCCGTAGCTTCAAGACTTCACAGGACCAAGTCACCGACAGAGATGGGATGGGGTTTCACTCTTCTGTTGAAGTGACGAGCTACCCTTTGGTGGTAGAAGCAGTTCGAAGTAGGGTCATGTCACGAGTTTGAGGGGTAGTCTATGTAGAGTTTTTCTTTATTACTATTATGATTGAATGATTGAACTCTTGGATGTGGAATCTCGATATCTATTAGTATAATAGCTTCTGTGCTAAAACATAAATTATATGGTGTCTCACGAGTCGGAGTTTGTGATGTAGTGAGGTAAGCCTAAAGAGCATTAGAGAGCTCCTCAACCCATTGCCCCAGCCTTCTCAAGACATGTTTTTAACCCTTTGAGTATAGTCCTGTTGGTAGCTTCAGTTTGTCCATTAGTTTGAGGATGAGCTACAGCCATATGTAGTAGCTGAATGTGAAGATCTTTACAAAAAGATGTAAAGACTTTTTCAGTAAATTGGGTTCCATTGTCGGTGATGATCTTTATAGGAAGATCGAATCGACATATTATATTTTTCTAAATAAATTATTTAGCATTTGCCTCCATGATTTAGCAAGTGGTTCAGCCTTCACCCATTTAGTGAATTAGTCGACAGCTAAAATGATAAACTTTCGTTGCCCTGACGCTACTGAAAAAGGTCTCATGATATCAATTCTCTATTGAGCAAAAAGCCATGGGCTTTGAAGGGATGAGAGCTCTGTATGTGGTGTATGAGAGAGGTTAGAGTGAAATTGATAACTCACACATTTTTTTTGTGAAATCCAAAGTATCTTGCTTCATCATAGGCCAATAGAACCCTTACCTTAAAATTTTAAGGGCTAGCGCCCTTCCTCCTAGGTGTTCTCCACATATCCTAGAATGAACCTCTCTTAATGCATAATCAGCCTCTGATGGTGAGAAGTATTTAAGGTATGGCCCAAAAAAAGCTCATTTATATAGTTTACCTTCGATAATAATAAAGTTTGCAGCTTGCCTTAGACGAGTTATAGTAGTTGGGTCTTCAGGAAGGGTCCCTTCTTGTAGAAATGATGGATGTGGTCCATTCACGAAGGCTCTTTTGTCTCATTAATCTCTTGTATTACCCATGACCCTTGGATACTAAGAAAATATATTTTCTCAACATGTCTTCTCTTAAATAGATCTCTAGTAGCAGAGGTAGTGAGCTTAGTGAGAACACCAGCTCGAGTGTTCTTCTCTCGCAGTATGTGAATGATTTGATGTGTGATATGATAGAAGTGACTTCACCGAGGTATTGTGCCGAGGATTATGAGTATTAAAGTTTCCTCAACTTGAGAGGCAAGGAGAGTGTGGATCATTAAGTTTTGAGCTTCACAATCGATGATAAGTCTTAACCCTATGATGAAGCCTCAAATTAGTCATATTATTAGTTACAGAGAATTTTAGGCGAAGTCCATACTCTAAGCTATCCTACTGGGGAGAAATAAGTAAGATTCCTGCTTCGACATTAGTATTTTCTGAAGCTCCATCAACATAAAGGGTTCATTGAGGAGGCGAAAGGGGTGTAATAGATAGCTCATTTGGAGTAGGGGCAGTGCATTCTGCTATAAAGTCTGCGAGTACTTGAGACTTTATGTCTGGCCTGGGTAGAAAATGGATATCAAACTCTCCCAATTCTACGGACCATTTGATTAACCTCCCAGATGCCTCTGATTTCTGTAGAATGGCCCTCAATGATAAATGGGTATAAACACCGATGGTGTGAGCTTGGAAGTATGGACATAATTTTTGCGCTAAAAAACTAAAGCCAAAGCTATCTTATCTGTCAGTGGATAACGACTTTCTATATCAGAGAGAATTTTGCTGACATAGTAAATTGGTCATTGTATTGCATTTTTCTCTCGCACTAAAACTGAGCTTATTGTGTGAGAAGTGACTGCGAGATATAAGTATAACATCTCTCCTTGGATAGACTTGGATAATAAGGGTGGAGATGCTAAATATTCCATTAGTTACTTAAAAGCAGCTTGACATTCATCAGTCCACTAAAAATTATTATTTTTAGCTCCCTTTAATATTTTAAAGAATGACAAGTATTTATCCCCAGAACGGGATAAGAAGCGGCATAAGGCAGCTATTGATCCATTCAAGCATTGAACTTCTTTGATATTCTTTGGAGGAGCCATATCTCTAAGTGCTTTGATTTTCTCGGGATTATCTTCAATCTCGTAGTGGGTGACCACGAACCCAAGAAATTTTTCTAACGTAACCCCAAAAGTACACTTGGTCAGGTTAAGTCGCATGTTATAACGTCGAAGAAGGTTAAAGCATATTTCTAAGTCAAAAATTTGTTGTGATTCTTTCAAGCTTTTTACTAACATGTCATCCATGTATAACTCCATTGTGTAGCCTAAGAGGTCTTTAAAAATCTTATTCATAAGGCGTTGATAGGTAGCACCAGCATTTTTTAACTCGAAGGGCATAACTTGGTAATAATAATATAAATATTTATATGTTTGAAATGATCTGACTTCTTCATCCATTGGGTCAATTTTTATTTGGTTGTAACCTGAGTAAGCATCCAAAAAATTTAGCATTTGATGCCTAGACGTAGCATCGACCAATTGATCAATTCGGGAGAGGGGAAAACTATCTTTCGGGCAAGCTTTGTTGAGATTAGTGTAATCAATACACATTCTCCAAGTTTCATTTGCTTTCTTAACCATGATAATATTTGCTAGCTATGTAGGGTAATGTACTTCTCGTATGAATCTCGCTTCTAAGAGCTTGTTAACTTCTTGTTCAATAGCTTGGAGGCAATCACGTGCAAAACTCTGCATCTTTTGGATGATCGATTTGAATGTTGGATCAATCTTGAGGGAGTGTATGATCACATTGGGGTCAGACTCCAAGCAAAGATGTCTTGATTTTTGTGCAAGAAGTCTATGTACTTTGCTCTTTATTCGTCTGAGAGCAGAGATCCGACTTGAATTGTTCATAAAGTTTGATCATTTGATAATGAAATAGGGAGCAAATCTTCTACAGGTGAAGCTCTCTGAGGTGTTTCTTCATCTCAAAAAATAAAATTCTCGATGATGAAGGTCACCGAAGGGCGTGGTTGAGCTTATCTAAGGTAACATGATTGTGCTATTTGTTGATTTCCACAGACCACTCCAACCCCAACGGGGGTTGGAAATTTCATCTTAAGATGAGATACCGAAGTAATAGCACCACAAATTGATTGGAGGGGCCTTCTGAAAATAGCGTTGTATGCCAACTTTGACTTGACCACCATGAATTGAATTGAATGAGTTACTGGTCGAGAAAATTCACCGAGGACAACAGAAAGGGGGATTATCCCCTCCACTCATACAGGGCCATTATCAAACCCATATAATAGTCCTACAACAGGTTGGAGCTTTTCCCTAACCAATCTCATGCTAAAAAATGTGGAGTAAAATAAGACATCGATAGAACTCCCATTATCAATCAAAATTCTCTTAACATTATAACATGGATCACCGATCCCTACACTTATGATAAGTGGATCTTGATGGGGAACTTGGACTCCTTTTAAGTCTGAGTTATTAAAAGTGATGGAATGATCAATACAAGATTTCCTTAACTCTAGTTCTTCGAAGGTGGCATTGAAGACTTGATTAGATAGTAATGGTCCTCCTATGATTGTTTCAATTTCTCTAACTATATGGTTATTTTTTATTTACGTGATGATTGCCTTGGTTTGCCCCAATTGGAGTTATGTTATGCTTGAAATTGATTGATTACGTACAAATTGTAGATATCCTTGTTGAATGAGCCTCGATTTCTTCTTTAAGTTGTTTACACACACCTAGTATGTGCATGACTTTGATGGAAGTGAGATTTCGATTTCTTGAATTTGGTTTTAGTGGATGGCCACTTGATGGTCTCTTCATCTCAATGGCCATCGGGGCGTTAACGATGTGTTGATGGTGTGTATTCCTTTTACGGTCATGGTTCACGCATTGATGTGAGGTGCGTGGAGGAGATCATCACTTATCTTTGTTACTTCATGGGATCGATCATGTTCCCTGAGGCATTCTTACATTTTTCTATGGATTATTCAAATTGTTTACGATGTGCATTAATAGGCTCATCGGCAGAAATTTGAACTTCCACACAATGAACCAAGTTAGCATATGAGCGGACCATGTCTCGCATTAGTGACGAGTAGAAAGGCCCAGGATGGAGCCCTCCAAGGGAAACTCCTCTTAATAGTTCAGGGTCTACTTCAGATATTTAGTGAGCCTCTAAGGAGAACCTCTGAAAGTACTCCTTAAGTGATTCACCCTCATTTTGACGAATGTCAGAGAGATGAGAGGAATTTTTAATGATCCTCTGGTCTGCAATGAACTGTTCTACAAAAATATTGGCGAGTTCATCAAAAGTATAGATGGATCCCCTTGGAAGGGAGTAGAACTAAGTACGAGCCTGACCCTTGAGGGTGACTAGAAAGACCTGACAAAGTAGTGTGCTCGGAGCTCGTTAGATATGCATGATGGTCCTATAATGGTCGATGTGTTCATATGGGTCAGTTGCTCCATCATAAGAGTCGATGCTCGAAAGTTTGAACCCTATGAGAATAGGATGTTGAAGAATAGCTTCAGTCAAAGGTGAAGACTCCTGATAGCTGCGATGAGAGAAAAGATGATTTTCATCTTTAAAGTGGAATTCTTCTTGCATTAAGCATTATAATTTTTACGCATTATAACATGGGTGGAATTAACAGTGATGTAAATACCAAAAATAATTGATGTATTAGCAGTCGGTTGGCTGCAAGTGATGGATGAATAGAACTAGTGGTGTCAAGGAGGTCAGCATCACCATCTAGAAAAGGAGGAACTTCAGCCTGATGGCGAGAAAGCTCTGTAATAACATTTTGACCTCCCTTGGCTAACGATCGATCTTGGGAGAGATGCGTTTGCCATAGTAGTAGCTGCAATGTTTCTCATAAAAGTAAAATTATCTCATTTTGGGACTCTTTTATTCGGCGCACTCGATCTTCTAGAGAGATTCCTGTTGCACCTTCACCGATTGGGTCATGCCTATGAGGGGTAAGTGAGGCAGAAGCTTCGGGTCCTTGGTTCAAGGATTGGTTTCGAGAGTGACGAGACTTGGAGTGGGAGGCTCGTTGTGCAGTATTGCGTCACATTGCATATCAGGTGTTCCAGAGATGTGATTGTGGGGTTTATTTCCCGCAGTCAGCTATGCGTGCTAGAAAACTAGTTATGGTAGAATAAAAGTTTACACATTAGCTTTGTTGTGAAATCCAACACACACACACACACACACAGAGATGTTTGAAGAATGAACAAGAAAACCCATAATTTTTATGTGGAAAAATCCCTGAATAGGGGGAAAAACAACAGAGCTAGCAGTAAAATCTTCCTATGTATCTATTTGAATTACAAAGTTTTCCGATAAGGATTCTGAAATTATATATATAAGGGATGATAATAGAATCCATAACCTATCTGGCATATCGATGTGGTTAAAATTTTATTTAGTGGCGGTTGATAATAGTGAACATCGGTGATCAGCCCGGAAATGACTGATAATTAGCGATGTCGGCGGAATGGCGCGGAAACGATATTGGCGCTAGAATGAGTGAGTGCGTAAACGTGGCGATGAAGCGGTGGCGGCAGCAATATGACGCGGTTGATGATGACGATGATGGTGGTGGTCGACGGCGGTGGTCGACGGTGACAGCACGCGGTCGACGGTGTTGCGGCGGCGGTCGACGTGTTAACCGCGATGGTGGTCGACGACGGGACCTAATGGTGGTCGACCGCAATGACGATGATCGGCGGACCGCCGCGATTATCTTGGAGGATTTTTAAGCTTTAGAGCTCTCTCTTCTCTTTAGCTTAGGCTCCCCTCATGTGAAGAATGAGGGGCTACTTATAGATTAGAGAGATTATATTTTTGTAAATACATGCAAAATCCAAATCACTCAATCGGATAGTTTAAAATGATTCCCTTAATCATCTGATGTATTTTAGATATTTAAATGTCAAATGAAGTCAGAATCAAAAGATCTTGGGCTTGTTAGATCCGGCTCGTCAAGACGCTCAATTTGATTATAAATACTCCATATTTAGGAATTATTTAGGGATTTAACTAATATCCCAAAATTTTCAATGATATTTTAAGTGTTTGATCTAAATTAGTTTTAATCGAGGCTTTTATATCACGATTCGCTCGAAATAATTTTAATGTCATATCAAAATATATAATAATAAATAAATATTTTTAAAATAAATTATTTACAAATAGCGACAAGGCTTAACTGTTGGGACTGTTTCTCCCTCTCTTATGGTTTTTATAGCTTACTCAATACTAATTTTATTCTTGTATATTTAATATTTAAATTATATATTTATATATATAATATTTAATTTATAAACATAAAAAAATACTATTATAATATTTTGAAAATAAAAGTATTTTTCATATTTAAATAAAATATTAATAATATAAATATTAAATATTAAATATTAGATATATAAATACCTAAAAATATGTGGTGTTTAGATAATTTTTTTTATTTTATTTATAGCTTAATTTGGTCTATATTTTAAAAATAAAAAAGTTTAGATAATTAATTTATTAAGACGGGGATATTTGGTTGATTGAAAAAGAATGTAATTTAATTCTTTTTCAATAAAAAATAAAATCACCATATTTGATTGGTAGAACAAAAAATATAAGATAAAATCTAATACATTTCTTTTCTTGAGATAGTTCAAATTCAATTAAAAAAAAAAAGAATTCGAGTGATCACTAGTCGGCACTGTTGCAGCCTGCAACTGCATCATTATAGATCGTCATCAATTATTTATATTCATCTAAATAAGCATAAATTATCTCAAATTCACTAATTTTTTCTTACAATGAATATTTTTTACATTATATTTATTTTTCAGCCAATTAAACAGCCCTTCATAATATACTTATTAATTTGTTAAATAATAATTGATTCTTTAATCGCATTCAAGTTTCCACCGCACCTTAAAAGATATATATATATATATATATATATATATATATATATATATATATATATATATATATATATATTGATATGACACTAAAAATTCTACTAGTTGAAGCACGAATCTTGATGTCAAAAACAAATTGATCCTCATTTGAAACAAGTCGAGATCAAGCACTTAAAATATCATTTGAAACTTTGGGATATCAGTTAAATTCATAAATAGCTCTTAAACATGGAGTGTTTATAGTTAAATCGAGCGTCTTGACGAGCCGGATCTAACAAGCCCAAGATCTCATAATTCTGACTTCATTTGAGCATTCAAATACTTAAAATACATCAAATGATCAAAAGAATCATTCTGAGCCGTCCAATGAAGTGGATTTGTGCCAGTGCATGTATTTATAGAGACGCCACTCCTCCAATCTATAAATAGCCTCTCATTCCTCATATGAAGGAAGGCCAAGAAATAGAGAGGAGAGAGCTCTAAAGCTTGAAAATCCTCCGCAAATCATGCTACCACTCACTCGACCACCGCTGGTAACCACGGCCGCCGCAGTCAGCCGCCACATCCTCGCCGTCGTCAATCTCCATTGGTCTCCATCATGATGACCTTCATCGTCAGTGGTTGTTCCCCGTTGTTCACCATCATCTGCTACCACTAGCAATTGTTACAACCTGAATGTGACTATATGACTGTTGTTGTCTGATTTTGGGATTCTTATTGTCAGCCCTTCTCATATACAATTATGTAATCCCGTTATCTGGAAAACTTGTATTCCAAAACAAATATATAGTGGAAGCTTTTATTGCAAGTCCTGGTTTTTTTTCCTCCAGATTTTTCACGTAAAAATTCTGGAGTTTTCTTGTTAACTCTTTAAATATGGATTTCACAATAAGGCTAAGGCGTAAACTTTTACTCTACCGCAACTATTTTTCTAGCACGCAACTGTTTGGCGCCGTTTGTGAGAAACTGATTCCCATTATTTCATCTTGTATGATGACCAAGTTTCCCAACAAGATCAAAACCACCATCGAGGTGGAGCATTTCAAGCTTTTAAGGAGTGCAAGCGAAGAATGAAGATTCATCAAACTTCGTTCCTTTGATTTTGTCGAAAACTGGGGATAACTCTTAATCTCAAGATCATATTAATATGTTAAGCATCTAATCGACATCATCCCAAGAAACAAGTCAAAGTTGGAGGATATTTAACATTGAGAAGACATATAGCTTTGCAAATTATGATTTTCCAATCATACTCATGGAAAAACAAGATCGTGAATGAGCAACTTGGCTACAATCACAAACGACGTTTTAATTCAACCTCTTCCATATAGTTAACGCCATCGGGTAACACTGACAAACAACCCAGATAGTCAAAAGGTCCTTGGTGGACTTCCCACACCTCTTCCATACAAAGTTAACGTTCCTGTAACACTACAAACAACCTCGAGATAGGTCAAAATCCTCGCGATTCAATTCACCTCTTCCATACATAACGCCATCGGTAACACTCGAAAAAATAACTGATGGGTCAAAATCCTGGATTCAATTCAACCTCTTCCATAAGTTTATCTGGTAACACTCGACAAACAACCTGATGGGTCAAAATCCTCATTCAATTCAACCTCTTCCATACGTTAACATCATTGAGCAAACACTCGACAAACAACCTCGATAGGTCAAAATCCTCGGATAATGCAACCTCTTCCACACAAGTTAACGCCATCGTTAACGCCATCAAGTCGACGACAAACAATCTAAGATAGGTCGTCCAGGACTCCCACTTCTTCCACACAAGACATCGGTAACCTCGACAAACAACCTCGATATCAAAATCCTCGCCGATTCAATTCACCTCTTCCATACTGTTAACGCCATCGTAACACTAACAATAACCTGATGGTCAAAATCTCAGATTCAATTCAACCTCTTCCACGTTAACGCCATCGTAACACTGACAAATAACTCGGATTTCTCGAATTCAATTCAACCTCTTCCATACAAGTTAACATCATGACCAAACACTCGACAAATAACCTAGATAGGTCAAAAGGTCCTTGGTGGACTTCACGACCTCTTCCATAGTGTTAACGCATCGCAACACTCAGCAACCCTGGATAAGTCAAATATCCTAAGAGAATTCAATTCATCTTCCATACAGGTTAACGTCATCGGGTAACACTCTGACAAACAACCTCGGATGGGTCAAAATCCTCAGCAGATTTAATTCAACCTCTTCCACACAGGTTAACGTCATCGGGTTAACATCATTGAGCAAACAATCTAACAAACAACCTCAGATAGATCAAAAATCCTCAGCGGATTCAATGCAACCTCTTCCATACAACATTAACGCCACATCAAGTCGACTCTAACAAACAACCTAGATAGTCAAAAGGTCCTTGGTGGACTTTCACGCCTCTTCCACACAAGTTAACATCATCGTAACACTTCACAAACAACCTCGATAGTCAAAATCCTCAATTCGACATCTTCCATACAAGTTAACGCCATCTGCAACACTAACAAACAACCGAGCAAAATCAAAATTCCCCGATTCAATTCAACCTCTTCCACATGTTAACTTATCAAGCAAAGACTCGACAAACAACCTAAGATAGTCAAAAGGTCCTTGGTGGACTTCCCATGACCTCTTCCACAGTTAACATCGGTAACACTCACAAACAACCCTGATGGGTCAAAATTTACATCAATTCAACCTCTTCCACGTGTTAACATCAAGGTACTATGATAACAACTGATTAAAATAAAATCCGGATTCAATTCAACCTCTTCCACAAAAGTTAACGCCATCGGTAACACATAAACAACTCCTGATAAAAACTCCCGGATTCAATTCAACCTCTTCCACAGTGTGTTAACGCCATCAATCGATCGATAAACAACGATAGGTCAAAAGGTCCTTTTTCGCCTCTTACCATAGTGTTAACGTCATCCGGTAATATTCTGATAAAACAACCTCGATAATAAAATTCACGGATCTTCTTAACCTTCTCACAATCATCGCACTATCAGTCACACTCTAACAAACAACTGATAGGTCAAAATCATCACTATCACCAAATTCTCGCCGGCTTACTATCATCGCCGCTATCTCGCTGTTATCGACCGCCGCTTACCGCACTGCTGACTACTATCGCTAAACAAACAACCTCGGATGGGTCAAAATCCTTAGTGGATTCAATTCAACCTCTTCCACACAGGTTAACATCATCGGGTAACACTATGATAAACAACCTTGGATGGGTCAAAATCCTCAGGGGATTCAATTCAACCTCTTCCACAAAGGTTAACGCCATCGGGTAACACTAATAAACAACCTGGATGGGTCAAACTCCTCACTGATTCAATTCAACCTCTTCCATAGTTAACGCCATCAAATGATAAACAACCTAGATAGGTCAAAAGGTCCGGGACTACAGCCTCTTATTAAGTTAATTATCCACAAAACCCTAGGTCAAAATCTGGATTCACTCAACCTCTCCAGTTAACATCATCGTTAACGCTATTGAGTCACACTCTAACAAACAACTTGATAGGTCAAAATCAATCATCACCATCCGTTTATACCATCATCGCGGTTATCTCATTATTCGACGCCACTGCCACCTGCTACTATCGCCATGCTAATGCATCGCTTCGTTTCGCCACCACTGCTGGTCACCGTCATCCATTGCCGACTACTATCATCGCTGACATTACTACTGCTTGCTGTCCGCTGATTACTATGCCTCCGCTGGCTGACATCGGCTTTCACGCTGCTGACATCACCGGCATCTTCGCTGGTCTATCATGCGTTGCTCGCTGATTATTATGCGCTGCGCATTGACCATTTGCCGGCTTAACCACTGCGCTGACATTACTTGCGCCATTATCGCTGATTACTATCACTGCTGCTAGTACTGCCGGTACCATTTCATATCGCCACACCATCATCGCTGTGGTCATCCGCCATTACTGAGGCTGCCGCATTTATCGCATTTTGCGCGCTTGCTACCACTTCGCCGGCGCTAACCATCGCTTACTACAGCCAACCATCGCTCTCACTTACCATCATCGCCGGTCATCCCACGATATCGATTTGGCGCCACGCCTCCCATCACCGCTGCCGCATATCGCTATACGCACGGCCGGGCGTTGATGCCTCTTTCGAGGGAAAACATTCGTCGATATGAACTAGTCTTGATCGCCTCAACCCGGTTGGTCCGACAAGGCTTGAAGTTCTTCGGGAAAACTGAGCCTCATGAACTATTGATTTCGAACCGCCGGTCCGACAAGGCGCTTGACACCTCTTCGAGGGAAAACTGAGCCTCGCCAGATTATAGCCTTGATCATTTTCGAACCCGGCCGTCGACAAGGCGGTTGATGCCTCTTTCGAGGGAAAACCGAGCGCCATATGAACCACGCTGATCGCCCAAACCTGGGTCGGTCCGACATGACGCCTTTTCGAGGGAAAAGAGCCTCGATGAACCACGGCCTTGATCACCTCCAAAGGCCCAACAAGGTGGACGCACTTTCTAGGGAAAACTGAGCCTCAGATGAATTACGTGCCTTGATCGCTCTAAACGACCTTCTCAAGAAGAAGAGAAGGTGCCTTCTCCCTTGGCCTTAGGGGTTTTTATATACCACTTTAGGAGAAAAAAGATCAAAAATCTAAGAAAAATGGCTTAAAACCGCTCAAAATCACGAAAAACCGTGAAAAATGAATGAAAATACCCTCATCGGTTTTATACACGGGTGCCCATGCGCGACTAATTTCACTGCCTCAAGGACAGCTCACGCTTCGATGATCAAGACGCCCCATACGCAAGGCTGCCGCCCGTCTTGAGCCCGGGTGGTCATGAGCACCGTAAGTGCCTGATCCATAACCAAATCTTCATCCGCTGCATTCCATTACACATTCACGGCCCTCCGCGATCATAATCTTGTACTTACATGAAAATCTACTCTCTCAAAATGAATGGTTAATGGACCCGCAAATTTTATTGAAGAATCTGCTATTTTCAAGTATTCAGCTTAAATATTTTTGGATGATTGAGATAATGTCATCCAAAAATAAATAAACCGATATGACATCAAAATTCCAATCACGAATCTTGATGTCAAAAGCAAGTTGATCCTCAAAACTATGAGATCAAGCACTTAAAATATCATTTGAAACTTTGGGATATCGTAAATCCATAAATAGCTCTTAAACATGGATTAAATCCAGCTGATCTAACAAGCCCAAGATCTCATATCGACTTCATTTGAGCATTCAAATACTTAAAATACATCAAATGATCAAAGGAATCATTTTGAATCGCCCAATGAAGTGGAGTGGTTCGATTGTGCATGTATTTACAGACGCCACACCATCTATAAATAAATCTCATCATATAAAGGAAGGTCAATCAAGAGAGAGGAGAGAGCTCTAAAGCTTGAAAATCCTCCAGGCATAATCGTGCCACCACTCGACGGTCGCCGACCACCCGCATTGGTTACCAACCACCGCCGCCGGCCGCCGCCGTCAGCCGCCATCACTGATCCTCGCCGTCGTCAATCTCCATCGGTCTCCATCATGATGACCTTCGTCTGGTTCGCCGTTCACCATCATCGCTACCACTAAGAATCAAGCCCCAACGCTACTATGGTCATTATTCGATTTTGGGATTCCCATTGTCGCCTCTTCTCATATACAATTATGGAATCCCTTATCGGAAAACTTGTACTCCAAAAACAAAGCTTTTTTACTAAAAGCTTTTTTTTTCCTCCTTTCGAGATTTTCCACATTCCTGAGTTTTTTAACTTTAAATACTGTGTGTGAGTGTTTGGATTTCACAATTAAAACTTTCACTTATGATTTTCTAGTTATATATATATATATATATATATATATATATATATATATATATATATATATATATATATATATATATATATATATATATATATATATATATAATATTTTTGTATAAATTTTAATATATTTTAAATTTGTTGACATTATTATTAATCTTTAAATTCTACATAAATTGCTTTCAAAATATATATATTTATATCTTAATACCATTATAATTTTTTATTTTAGATTTCTATTAAAATTAAAATTCTAAAATTTTTTTATAATTCAATAATTCAAATTTTAAATGGATATATATAATAATTTTGTTTAAATTTTAAAGTAAAAATATATTTTTTAAACTTTTATATATATCATGGAATGAATGCACCTCTTCAAAAAAAAAAGGTCAAGAGCATCTCACAGGAAATTTAGATGTTGTAAGATTTTTCGTATAAAAATAAATATTTCTAATATCTTAATTATTATCCTAAAAAAAATTAATTAAATATTATTACAGAAATATAATTTTATAATCTGAGGGATTTATAGAAGGATATTTCTTGAATGGGATGTGAATATCATTTTGCAAACATATTTTTTTCTGATATTCAAAATAAATTTCTATTAAAGATTAAAACTTATTATGGCATATGAAAAAATTATTATTGAAGCTAGTTTTTACCAATAATCAAATCATATTTTAATAAATGTAATGTTTTTATAAAAAAAATGATATTATTTAAAATTTATAATTATCAACAAAACTATGGACAAGATCGAAATGTTAATGGTTTTTTATTTTATAACAAATTTATTCCTTATTAATTTTTATAAATTTAAATTATTTGATATTACATTATTTAAAAATTAAAAATATGTTTAGTTTTAAAAAATATATATATATATATATATATATATATATATATATATATATATGACATTTTCTATAAATAAAAAATATAGATATTTCACTTAAACAAATTTATGATGTTAATATTTTTATATGATATTAAAAATTTAAATAGTAATGTAAAGATTTAAATATCAGATAAATAAATAGATAAAAATTATGTGTGATATATATTCTCCTTTAAAATATAAATTATTTTTAAACCATATCATGCGACATATGATATATTATTCTATATAATATAAAAATATATTTAATGCATGCACATTTTTAAGGCTTATTCAATAATAGTGGAATCATAATATTCTTGTTGATTTTTTTTAAATAATAATTGATCCTTTCATTAAATTTAACTTTCCCACCGCCGGTTCTTCACCGCAGACGAAGCTGTTAAATGGCGAATAGTTGCCTAAACGTCACATTCGTACGTAACAGTCCCATAAAAAAAAAATTGTCCCGATTGGTGCGGGTGGTGTTTTTTTTTAAATATAATTTAATTTTATGATATTTTTATGAATCTTTATATTCTACATAAATTGCTTTCAAATTTTAGTACTTTATCTTTAATATTATTATAAATATTTTTATTTTAGATGTGTATAGATATCTTTAACTTTAAATATAATATATATATATATATATATATATATATATATATATATATATATATATATATATCTTTAATAATTTAATTTTTAAAGAATAAATAGTTATTTTAAATATAAATTCTATAATTCAAGTATTATTTTAATAAACAAATGCATAGTCACCATCCCTATGGAAGAACCATGGATAAGACCATGGGAAGAATCATGAATTGAATATTTTTTTTATTGTCGTGGTTAGTAATTTAGTGATTTCCCCTCCGAAAAAAATTCATTTGTCCTCTGTCTCTATTATAATGGTTAGGAGTTACCGTGGGAGATAGAAGCTCACAAAAATGGCGACAAAGTTATTTATCTGTTGTACTTCTTACTAGTTTTCGTTCGTCAAAGTAGTTCTTAGGGTTAGAGAGCTGCAGCGGAGATGGTTCACAGGATCAGGAAGAATTGTAGCAGAAGCTTTCTCTAAGTGGTTTAATGGAGCTGGCAGAATGACGTTGGTTGTGTTAGAACAGCAGTTCTAGTTCTAATCTACTCGAGAATTTTATTTGATATGTATGTAAATAAAATTTTTAAGTGTTAAAACATAATTAAGAAAATTTGAAGTGATTTGTATGCAAATCTATAAAAAAAATATTAAGTGTAACATCAAATCAGCGTGAGCACATAATAAAAGCTTATAGTAGGATTTGCTGACCTTCTAATCTAATCGACATATTTATAACTTGTCTTCTGTGGTAGTTAGTCGGCGCATTAAATGAAAGAATTATTAATTATTAGGTGGAAAAAAATTGGATCCAAAAGTTTTCTTTTATTTCTCTTGATGAAAGATTTAATCAATACAGGTTACAATTTATAATCATTTAAAAATATAAATTTATATTTTATTTGTATATATATATATATATATATATATATATATATATATATATATATATATATATATATATATATATATATATATATATATATATATATATCGTATCATAATCATATCAAAATGTACACATAAAAAGATGCTTTTTACTTTAAAATGATTTATATTAGTAATTTTTATTATATGATGTATAATATTTTAGTATTATATAAGTATGTGTAAAATTTAGACATCAAATTGATATGACACTGAAAATTCTACTAATGAAGACTAATCTTGATGCCGAAAGCAAACGATCCTAAGTCAAACTAGATCAAATACTTAAAATATCATTGAAAACTTTGGGATATCAGTTAAATCCATAAATAGCTCTTAAACAAGGAGTGTTTATAGTCAAATCGAGCGTCTTGACGAGCCGGATCTAATAAGCCCAAGATCTAATAATTCTGAGCATTCAAATACACAAAATATATTAGATGATCAAGAGAATCATCATGAGCCATCCGATGGAGTGGTTTGGATTTTGCATGCATTTACAGAAATGACACTCCTCTAATCTATAAATACTCTCATTCTTCACATGAGGCAAGCTAAAGAGGAAAGAGAGCTCTAAAGCTTGAAAATCCTCCAAGCATATGCCACACTCGACGGTTCACCACCGCCGCCACCACCATCGCCGTTATCCTCGCCGACTACTTGCCGGGCCGCCATCGTTTACCACCGTTACTGGCCGCTAATCGCTGACCACCGCTACCGCCATCACCCACCACCGCTATTGTTATCAACCACCGCCGCTGTCATCATTGCGACCACTGCGGCCACCGGCACAACTACCGCCGACGGCCAGGCGACCATCGCCGGCCATCTCCGTTCCATCACCACTGCCGACTTACCGTTTGGCCGCCTACTGTTCACCATCATCTACTACCACTAGTAATTGATCCACTCTAACCATGGCTATATAACTGTTGTTGCCTAATTTTGGGATTCTCATTGTCAGCCCTTCTCATATACAATTCTGTAATCTCATATCGGGAAAATTTGTACTCAAACGATACATAGGGATGATTTTACGCAGTCCGTGATTTTTCCATCTTTTCGAGGTTTTCCTATGTAAAAATTCTGGAGTTTTCTTATTAATTCTTCAAACATCTGTATGCGTGTTGGATTCCGCAACAAAGCTAAGGCGTAACTTTACTCTATCAATCGGTTTTCAAAGACGCAACAGCTGACGCAAATGGAACATTCTCGCTTACATCTTTACAATGGTTGAATTTGACTTTATGTTCGAATATCACCACTTATATGGTGAAGAAAATCTTACTCTCGAGGAACACATAAGAAGAATGAAGATTTATCAAACTGCTCCTTCAAATTTTGTCGAAAATTGGGGGGGGGGCAACTCTTAATCTCAGAATAACGGCCATGTTAATATGTTAAGCATTTAATCAATTACCATCCCAAGAAATAAGTCAAAGTTGGAGGATATTTTAACATTGAAGTGATATAGCTTTGCAAATTATGATTTTCCAATCATACTCATGGAAAAATAAGACTAAGATCAAGGAGCAACTTTGGCTATAGCCACAAATGGATGTTTTGACTCGACCTCTTCCATTCAGGTTAACTTCATCGAGCAAAGACTCAAAAATAACCCTGATGTCAAACCAACTCTATTGTGTTAACGCCATCGCTAACACTCAAAACAACCTGATATAAAAAATCCTCAATGGATTTGACTCGACCTCTTCCATTTAGGCTAACTTCATCGAGCAAAGACTCTGACAAACAACCTCAGATAGGTCAAAACTTCGCACCTACTCTACATAGGTTAACGCCATCGGGTAACACTCTGACAAACAACCTCGGATAGGTCAAAAATCCTCAACGGATTCAATTTAACCTCTTCCACATAAGTTAACGTCATCGAGTAACACTCTGATAAACAACCTACGATAGGTCAAAATCCTTAAGATATTCAATTTGACCTCTTCCATACGTTAACGCCATCGGTAACATTTTGACAAACAACCTAGGATAGGTCAAAAATCCTCACCGAATTCAATTCAACTTCTTCCATACAGGTTAGCGTCATCGGGTAACACTCTCACAAATAACCTCGGATAGGTCAAAAATTCTCAGTGGATTCAATTCAACCTCTTCCACACAGGTTAACGTCATCGAGTAACACTTTGACAAACAATCTCGGATAGGTCAAAAATCCTCAACGGATTTAATTTGACATCTTCCATACAGTTAATGTCATCGAAAACATTCGACAAACAACCAATATGTCAAAATCCTCAAACGCTTCCCCACCATTTTGGCAATTATCAACTGTTGAACAATCCATTTTAGGGTTGCAATGTTTCTAAAATGAGTCTTAGTTGCCTCAAGAAGCTCTAGCAAAATAGAGCTTTAGTTGAAGGCTCTCAAGTTAATTATAATTTAGGTTCTTAGTTGAATATGATTTATAATAATCTGCAAAAGCAAAATAAAAAATAGAGTGTGACCTTAATTACATGCTAATATGATCAAACTTAAGTTTACTTATTTTTTACTTATGGCTTTAAATCTTGAAGCAACTTGTTGGTGCAATAAGAGGATTGTTAAAAGTGAAGGTCAATTTTATAAATTTATGAATTATGGAGCATTAACTCTAAGATGATAAAATATGAGCTTCAAGTTGAAAGTTAAATCATTTGAGTAGAGTCTTTATAAGCACTAAAGATTTTTAGCAATATGAGATTCTATCATAAGTTTTCAAACTAAAATCTTAATCTTATTATTTTTGTCTCTGTCTTTATCTTTATCTTGAGATTTTATAACAATTTTATGAAGTTGAATCATAATTTGTAATAAGCCTAAGATAAATCTACACACTTTGGTAGTACAATATTCTATACAAAGCATGCATGAGAACTTATCTATAGATTATGAGTTGGATGCCTTAGCCCTAGGCTAATTTTGAAAGCAAGTTTGGATTGGCAAGCAAGGGCAAAGCTCTTTAAAATTATAAAACAACTTAGCTAACATTGCAATTCCCCTCATTTTGTTTGACACATCAACTTAAGTAAGCCAATCGTCAAGATGTATCAATGATTATCCATATGTCAAAATACAATTTGCTTGCCTTTGGGAAGGGGTAATAAGGCCTAGGGGTTAGCATGTGTTTAATCAATGGTGTTATCAAATTTTAGATTTTATTTTTTAAAATTTCGTGAAAATTTTATGTTAACACAATGATTTTAAAAATTAAACTTGAACATTAAACTATAAGAAAAAAAATGTTCAAAATTCAAAAATTCAATCTAGATTGAACTAGATGATATAATGAATACTAAAATTAAATTAATATGATTTATATGGTGTAATAATGATGTAATATATACCCTATCTTTGTAGAACCATTTCAATATTTTGTTCCCATAATAATATTCTTCATGGATACTAACTAAAATTATCTTCTTCTTTCAATGGTAGTAAAATCTCAATTAAAATCATTTTATTCTTCACATGTTAATTAACAAAAAAAAATTAAATCTAACTTTTAGATATTTTCTCTAACAATGCACTCTCTAAAGATATTCTTATGATCTATAATCTTAAAGTTAATGATATCATTTAGATAATTATTAAATCGCCTTAAGATATTGGTCGTCTCCTTTAACTTCTTAAATAAGAAATTCATCAAAACTTAAATTGGATTATTAAACCAACTTTAGAGATATCAGATATTATATTCTTACCTTTAATATTAAACATAATTGAGTGACTACTCTACATCAAAAATATTCTTAGGAGAAGATGATGAATCAAGGCTATAGAGAATTGTAGGGAATTAAAATAATTTATATGAGATTGTTTAACCCTCTCAAATAAATTATTTTTAAATTATTTAGGGTTGTTTGATTTAATGTATTTGGGTGTAAAGTAAATTAAATGCAGAGAATTTAACTTTTGCATGGTACAAAGTAAAAAATTTAAAATATTTTTTGCATTTAAATGAAGGGTGATTTATGGGGTATTTGAATTTTGCTTAATTTGGTTGAATTCAAATACAAAGGATCGTAAAGTGAGAATGTTGCCTCCGCCACCAATCAGCGCATTACCCATCACCGTCACCACCACTGGCCTTGTCATCGGCCATCGTCGGCCACTACCGCCAACCGCCCACTATCGTCACCCATCGTCTGTGACAACCCTTACTACCGGCCACCACCTTCACCAACCTTAATCTCAAAAATACTTTACATTACATTCATTCTATTAATAAAAAAAAAACTAACTCATGTATTTGTAGAATTTCTATCTAAATAATATAAAATAATCTAAATATATTACATTCTTTTTATGACTTTTGTTCAGCAACCAAATAGCTTAATAATTTTATCCATCATATAACTAACTTTGTATTACTTGGTAATGCGATGTCATTACACTAGAATAATAAATTTAGACATTTGTGCTTATAATAAATCAAATAAAATAAATGTAAATCTGCTCATGTTAATGAGTTCAAATCATATATTATTAACATAATAGAAATCCATCTTTAGTTTGAAACTCATTTGAGCCAAATTTAGAATCTCCATTTTGAGGGTAATTAATCTAGATTTGAAATAGAAGTTTGATCTAAGTTCAAGCATAGCTTGAAATTTGCATTATCAAAATCAAATTTGAACATAATTTGTTAATTATAAACTTCTATTTTGTAGCTATGAATGAACTTTATATTAAAATGTTAAGGTAGATTTGAGCTTATAATGTGGGGTTGGAACCTTATTAAAACTTAAGTTATGAGTTCAAAGCAAGATTCAATGTGTGAGATAGGTTCAACATTATTATGTTAGAACCTAATCTAAACTTTTATATAAACCTCAAATTATAGCTATAAATTTTTTATTGATTAATTTGAGATTTATTTTAGATTTTAGAATTTATAGTGTCTCCCACTTATTTAAACTTGATACTCAAACTCACCCATCCATCCTTCCTTTTATGATAAGAGGTCATGGTAAGATTGATAGTGTTGAAAGGTAAAGTGATTATAAGTGAGCATAAGAAAATTAAAGCTCATATTTCCTATTGGTATTAGAAGGTACAATGTGAACAGATTGTTTAAGGCTTTGGGTTGTAAGAGGTTTTAATAATATGAATAATTAGACAATTAATAGAACAATGAGATCAACAATGAACTTATTTGAAATGAGAGATTTAAGCTATAATACATCGAACTATTTACGTGAATATAAGGGATGATCTTTTATATTCAAAAATAGATTATTTTAGGGCAAATATTAGTTTAAGAGACATATTAGTGATAATTTATATATTATTATGTAAAAAGTTGATAATTATTTTATATGAAAAAAATTCTCATATAACATTAAATATTTCATGAGGTGCTCTTGAGCTAATTTAATGAGGGGTATTTTATAATAAGTGATGTTTAAAATTTTAAATTATATTTTAATTCTTTTTCAAAAAAAAATTGAAATCACTACATTTATGCAATTTAAACATGAAAAAAAACTTCTTAATTTTTATAAAAAATTGTGTAAAGTTTTAACTATTTTCTCGTTAGATCACCCAATTTCAACATAACTTCTAGAAGAAGTCACAAAGTCCTCAACTGCGACAATGATTTGACGCGTGCAGTTGATCCGTATATATTTATAAAATTTATATATTGTTGGAGAAGGATATTCTCATGATTAACTTTCTTTATCACAGTAAATTTTAATTCTTTAATTTAAAATTTAAAATTACATATTTAATCAAGTATTATTTTTTTGAAGTTTAAATTAAATTAAAACTGTTTGCATATAAAATATTTAAATGTATGTTATAATATCATAAAATTAAAATATAATTAAAGAACGTTAACAGTCACAATACCATGATGAACACCTAATTTTTTCGATATTATATATATATATAATCTTTTAATATATGAAAATAAATAAATAAATATTAAATTTTAAATATTAGATATTTAAATACATAAGTTATGTGATTGTATGTAAATGTTCCATTTTTTAGTGATTTGGTGGCCTGCGGCAAAATTTACTACTCTCTTTGTGGTGCGGAATTGAAGAGTTCGAGAAATGGTTTAATGTAATAAAAATATTTAATTATTTTTAGGAAAAAATTAGAACATATTAAAAATGTTATTTTAATATTTATTAATTTATTATAAATTTGTAACAAATATTTTCACAATTTTGATTTACTCATTTAAAAATATTAAAATCTATAAATTTGTATTTTATCAGTCAAAAATAATTTAGGAGCTATTTTGGAATAATTTTAATTTATATTTTTATGTTACTTTTAAAAATATATTTTTTATTTTATTTTATTTATTTTCTGAAATAAATAACATTATTTTTAAAAATAGTCAAAATATCTAAAAACTATTTAAAATATTTTTTTAAAATAATAAATATCTAAAAATATTTTTTTTTAATTTGAAACAAATCATAAATAAAATAATTTTTTTAAAAAATTATTCCAAATTGTCCTTACCTATCAAGAAAATCTTATTTAATTTTTTTATAAATTTTCTTGATTATACATAAATACTTAAACATTTTATTATAATTTTATATTAAATATCTTCATTATTTTCATATTTTTCAAATCAAAATCATCTAATTAGCCATCTTTAAATATTTTAATAACTTATCCTAACAAAAATAAAAATAAAAACGTGATGTCGTTTTCCACCTCAAGCAAATAAATTACCAAAATTTTTTCTATAAACCTCCACTAAAGTCCCAACCAGCTTTCTACACCTCCAGCATTTGTCCACAAAACAGAACAAGCTCTCTCAGTCCGACCATGGCGATACCAAACCCATCTCCCCACATCGTCATCGTCTCAAGCCCCGGTACACACATCACTCCTCTCGCCGAGTTAGCCAAGCTCCTTGTTCTCCGCCACCACTTCACCGCCACCATCGTTACTTTCTCCGACCTCCTTTTCCTTCCTCCTCCATCTCTATCATCCAACTCCCCTCTCAGACCAACCAATCAACGCTGACACCATCACACGCATATTCCTCACCATGACAAACTCCGTCTCCCATCCGTGAAATCCTCATCTTTCTCCGGCGAACCACCTCGTCGCCTTCATCTTCGATATCCTTGGACTCGTCTTCTTGTCCATTGCCCAAGAGCTTGGTATCCCAAAATACCTTTTTATACCCACCAACCTTTTCTACCTTTCCTTCATTTCACCTCCCGACTCTCGTGGAGACCACCACCGTCGACAACTTTAGAGACCTACAGCCACTACTGCGGATGCCGGGTTGTGTTCCCTTGAATAGCGGGGATTTTATGGAACCTATACAGGAGAGGGAGAGCGCGGTCAGTACTTGGATGGTTCACTATGCAAGGCAATATAATGGCGTCGAGGGAATTCTAGTGAACAGCTGCAGCCTTGGAAGCCGGTGCTGCCAAGTTTCTAAAAGAGGTGGAATTATTATTATTTTTTAATATTGTTTGACGATTATTTATCATGAAGCATGCTAAATAAACTTTTGTGTAACAGAGGGGTGAGGGAAATCTCCAATTTGGCCGATACTTATAGAATCTCCATTACATGAGTTATGAAGAGTCATCACATAAATATATAAAATGGTTGAATCAACAACCGAGTGAATTGGTGGTATTTATCTATTTTGATAGCGGTGGCACTCTATCATGGGAGCAAACATGAGAGCTTGCCCTCGGCTGGAGATGAGTGAACAGAGATTTCTTTGGGTGAAAGGGGGAGTGACACTTGATAGTTTTTGAGTTTGAATCAAAACGGTGATGATCCTGCAAAATATCTTCCGGAAGATTTATGGAGAGACAAAAGAAAGGGGATGATTGTGATGTCACCACAACGAGACGTTGACTCACAGCACAGGTGGATTCATGTCGCATTGTGGTGGAACTCCACCTTGGAGATTGAATGGTGTTTGATGGTCGCAGCTTCACTGAGCAAAGGATGCAGTGTGGAAGGAGTGAAGGTATTAAGGGTGAGGGAGGAGGAGAATGGGCTGGTGAGGAGGGAGGAGGTGGCATCAAGGTCATGATGGTAGGCAAGGAAGGGAAGGGCGTGCGACATAAAATGCAAGAGATGAAAAAAGAAGCGAAGAGGGCCATGGAGAAAGAGGGGTCATCTTATAAGGCATTGGAGAAAGTTGTTAGTATTTTGAAGGACTCAAGTTCCGTCTAAGTGATATTATTTTTCTAAATTATTATCCATTATGTAATGCTCTATTTTATGTTGTGATAATTACTTTTTGCATTGAACCTTTATTATATGTAATAATTCAATTATCTACTGATTCTATCTTGTCGATATATTTCAAATTTTCTTTGATTTATATATATTTTTCTTATGTCAATTAACAATAAATTTAATATAATTAAAATAAATAAATAAATTAATATAATAATTAAGTAATCCATTATATTTAAATTATCTTCGATAAAAAAAAGCATAAATGCATACATCTTAGAAAAATGTAAGCGACTATCACCTTGAGGAGCTTTATGTCTCCTCAATTTGAAGTGGTCATTAAGGTGTAATAGTGATACTTTCTTCAGAGAGCAAGAGCATGCCCTCAGATTAGAGGTGAGCATAGATTCATATGAATGGGGCAATGACGAAGACACTAGGCTAATTGACAATTTTTAACCATGATCATAACAAGGATGAAGGATTTATGGATAAAATGAAGAGAGAGAAACTAAGGTGATGTTATGGGTTTCACAACAAGAGGATTTGGATCACTATGGGTGGGTTCTTGACACAGATTGTGGGGTAAAGTCATAAATTTTTTTTAACAAGAGCACAATCAATATTGATGATTTTTTTTGTCACATATTAGTGATAGATTACTATTCAAATTTCATTAATACTATGTAAATTTTATAGTTGAAATTTCATTGATAATTATTTTGTTGTTAAAATTCATTATTTAATTTTTTCTAATAATTTTTATAAAATCTTTTATTTTTAAAGGAATTTAATTAATTTTAATGCACGTGTTAGTAACAAATTGAATTACTATCAAAGGCAAGCTAGGTCGATGTGTGCACAACTCTATAGTGCCCCCACTATAGCTCCACTCATAATCATTATATGGTTGGAGCTCCACGTTAGAGACCAAAAAAATTCATGAATATAGTGTTAATATGCTATAATTTTATGTCTAAATATTTATCTCTTCAAAAATGACCTAATATAATAAATTACTTTAAATGAGAGGTATGCATGGATTGTAAGAAGTATTGAATGAAATCTAGGTTTAATTAGATGAATTGAGTGAAAATTAAATTACTTCCTCAGGTGATTTGAGATACTAGGATAGCTGGAGGAGAAGACTCTTAGGAAGAAAAAATATTATCCCATCCTACATTAAAATATATACATTTCCAAAAAATAATTCTCTATGAAGGAATTAAGATGATTTACAAATAACAAATTCAAATAATATGTTAATTAATTAATTTATTTACTTTTTTTGTATTGATTTTCAATAAGGGTGAGTTTCAAGATTAACTTTCTTGCCATAATAAATTTTAATCTTTAATAGAAAGTTATTTTAAAATTATATCACATCCTCTTTTAAAATGATTCTAATAAAAGTTGAAGAAATATGTTTGCTCCAAATATTCACAAAGTAAAATATAATATCTCAATGCTACGAGATTGTTATTATAGTTTTCAAAATTAAGTTAGTTATTTAAATAGTAATTAGTATAGTTAGAAATTTTATTTTATATTAATGCTTGTTTTCTCTTATAACATTAAAAAATTTTTTATGAGGAGATTTTGATCTAATTTTGAGAATAGACATTTTATAAAATGTTAAATATAAAAAATTTTAAATTATTTATTTAACTAATATATTTCAAATTTAAAATCTACATAAACATGAAATATTGGGCATTTTAAAAAATAAATATTAAATTATATAATAATTAATAGTGAATTTTAAAAGTATTTATACTCATAAGATTTTAACTATGACATGAAATAAAAAAAATAAACACATTTATAAACATTTAAAAGATAAAATAATAAAATTTAAAAATATTATATACAAAATAAAGAGTCATAATTATGTCATAAAATTTAAAGAATAAAAATAAATAAAAAGTTCAACACCTTAGTGCATTCTTGAAAATCTCACATTTCACACAATCTATTGCTACCCTTAGGAGTGCCTTTAGCTACCCTTAGTATTTTAAAACAATCCTTTTACTAGAGCTAAGACAAGAGAGAAAAAGGCACTCATATAGGCCTCATAACTTAGAGCAAGAGAGCATGAGGACTTAGAGATTGAAGGAAGCATGAAGAGCTATGGAAGATTTATTTTTATGCATTTTATGTTTTTTATGTTATGTTTAATTGTGTGGAACTTTAAGTCTTATTATCATGTATATTATAATTAGTACTATAACATGTTTTTTTTAAAAAAAGGAAAGGCTTAAGTGCATATTGTAATTATAATTAATTAATCATAATATTAATTTTTATAAGTAGAGGCTAATTGCTAGGGTGGAGGGAGTAATTTGAATGATTAACTTCTCCTCTCACCCATGCCCTCCTAGTTTCAAAATTCAAGTTTATCATGTACTTAAGAACTTATTTTGTTAATGGAATATTATTATTATTATTATTATTATTATTATTATTATTATTATTATTATTATTATATTTGTAAAGAAAATTGAGTGAGAAAACTTTTGATTAGAGCTTGGTGGCTAGCTAAAAAAGGAGGATAAGGTGATCCACTTTCAACACCGTTGGTAGTAGTATCTTTGCTTGTTTACTTTAATTTTATGTATTTAATCTTTTTTTTTATTTTGCATTTCTATTGTGAGAGCGTTATTAGGGTTGTGTTATACACTATAAAATTGAAATCATATAATATAAAAAGCTATAAAAAAGAACTGTAAATCATATATGCCACTTAAAGAAGTGTATAACCTTACTTTGAGTTGCTTAGCCGACCAAAGTGTAGTCACTTTATTTTTCTAGAGGCTCTACGTAAGTTCATCCCGAGTAGCTTAGCCAACTTGAGTAAAGTCACTTCACTATATACCAAATAAATTTACCACGAGTCAAAAGGGTAGACCTAAACTTGAGTTGGTCAAGTAGATTTTGACTTTGACAAGTTCCTTTGAATTGAACGAGAACATCATGGGCTAGGTGAGATCACCTTAACTAGATTGAAGCGAATTCCCTTTGGTTCAATCTTGTGAATGTGTAGATATACATTATAAGATTTAAGCATGATTCAATAAATGTATGGTTCATACATTATTTAAACAAGTTTGAACAAGAACTACCTTAAAAAAATAGAAAAAAAACAAGCAACTATATTAAAAAATAGAATAGCTATATACAAAAATGTCTGTATGTATGTAAATATGTATATATATAATTATGGTATTGATATAAGAAGGATGTGATAGTCGGATCATCAGATGCACGCCTAATTGCTACATTGACTTTATAATACTTTCCCTCAAGATGAGATGTAATCATTTCTAATAGCTATCTTGGATAGAAGTGCTGATAATGAATTGCATAACAATTACTTTGTGAAAATATTCGGTAATTAAAGTTTTGGTTAAATTTGCATCAATTTGATGGTTCCATTTGTGACCTTTTCCTTGACAAAATAACAATAAATTGGTATGTGTTTAGTACATTCATGAAAATAAGATTAGATATAGATAGGGTTGATTATTAAAATATATGGTTGCTAGGTTGGATGTTTTTTTTCTTCCAAAATCATTAAGTAGCACACACTAGGTAAGTTTGATCGCTGCAAGCAAGGCTTGACATTCCACTTCTTTTGAAGATCTTAATATTCAATTTTGCTTTTGATTTTCATGATATTAACTATTCTCCCATGAGTATAAAAAATCTAGTGATATATTTTATTTTTACACCGCATGATCCTTAATATACATTTGAAAAGGCTTTGAGATGTATAGGAGACTAAGATGAGAAAATATAGTCCTTATCCAAATGTAGATTTTATGTATCATAATAGATGATTAATAGTTGTGATATGTATTACAAATGTGATGTCTAATTGAGATAAGGTGAGATATATCAATTTTCTTATAAGTCTATAATATTGAGATGCATCGAAAACAAAGTCCTCTTACATTTAGCATTTAGTTGTGTGTTGGGATACATTGGTGTCTTGGTTTGTTTGCTATCAAGAAATCTAGTATCATCTAGAAGTTGGTGCATGTAGTGTCGCTGAGTGAGTGTGATGCCTTCACTAGATTGGGTTATTTCAAGGACAAGGAAATAATTGAGATTACCTAGGTCTACATTGGATGCTTCGCGTTTGTGAGTTTTTCCATTCTTTAGTGTTTAGGCACACAATGAAGATATATTAAGCAGACAAATATTTCTTCTCTGATGAAAATGTGCCTTCAAACTTAGAGTGCATTTGGGGCGGCTTTTTCTATTTGCGGTGCGGTTCAAATTGCCCTGCTCTAGGCATTTAATAATGGTGGTTAGATTTAAGAATCGAAAAAAAAGTTGTATTTTTCAACCGACTTGAAGCCAAGCTAAACAGATGCAGTTTTAATTTTTGAAAATAAAAAGATTTTTTAGCATCAATCACAGCTTCTTAGATAGTAGCTCCACTATTATTTGTTCATACAACTGAAGATGCCTTAAATACACCCTTAATTAAAGTTCACTTTTCTCACTACGAGCCTACCATCGTTCTTTTTAATAAAAGAGAGAGGAGGAGAGGGGAGGTGTATGGAAGATCTTTAAGAATTTGATGGTCAAAATCATATTGAAATCTATAGGGGTCAGAGTCAGCTTCTAGTAGTAGCCATCATTGGGTGAACATGTGTCAAATTTTTACTGTATTTTATGTGCTGATCTTCTTAATATTTATTTTTTCTGCATTTTTATACTTATGTTAAGTTATTTAATTTGATTTTATCAATTACTCAACATGCGATGGGGGTTGTGTAAATATTAGCATTTAACCGCAGAAAAACCTACCAACACAACTAAAGTATGCAGCTAGCTGATATATTGCCAAAGCTATAGTCATGAATCAACATCTTTGTTTTTCTTTCTTTTTTATAATTTTTGGCATTAACGCTAGCTGAATTCTTGAGCTACTAAAAATGAATAAAGCCTTTATATTATTGTTGTAATTAAAATGTAATGATTGTCCACAAAATAAGACCAAGATATAAAAAAAAAACAGAGCATAATGAGATTATTTATCTGTGATGTCTGTTATATTTGAAAATGTTAGAGCATATTATGTTCATCAGAGAAAAAAATGTTAACAAAACATCGACAAATTATGCATTTTTAGATTCTTTGATCTTCTTAAAACTTCTCTTATTGTTTCTCTCCACCCATGTCCTGCTTTTGTATAGCTTTCTATCAAATGAGGATTGTTGTCCAAGAAACGTAGAATCCAAGCTTCCATTAATGAATATTTTCCCTTCCATGAATCAATCTCAACTGTACTGTCATTCCTTGTTTTCTCCAACTTCTCCTCAAGCCTCGAGCAATTGTCTCTATCCTTTTCGACGTCTTATTTTAAAACTTTGATCTTTTGGACCATGCTTCTCCATCTTCTCATAGCTTCCCCTCAATGACAAATTCTTGCATTTCTCATTCATGATTTCCTTCTCCAGCTTCCTGAATGTTGGGACCAATTCCTTCTCGAAGCTGTCAGTTTTAGCCGCCAGTTGGATAATTTGGCAGAGAGATCCCTCAAAGCCTTGGACTTGGATGACTTTTCTCGGGACTTAGAGAATATCTGCGACCCTTTTGAACTCAGGCCGACTGAAAGGGAAAAATATTACATGTAGAGTCCAGATGTAGCTTTACGTCCGGACATCAACCGAATCTCAACATGTGTCCATTAATAAAATATGATTTTTTTTACTTTATAACGTGGTAACAATGCCGTTATTCGACTAGCCCAACCGTTAAAATAAGGAGAAATGTCATTTAGGGTCGCTACGACGCTTGAATGCAAGTGAGAAATTTAAAAGCAATATATAAATAGATTTAGGCCATAATATGATTTTTTTTTCAGACAAACTGCACTCAAAGAAGAGAAATAAAAAATCTCATTTTAATTTGAAGAATTGTGATGATGGAGAACTAATTTGAAATTTGAAATTTTGATATTGCAACCAATTAATTTAGCGGATGATGTCTTAAATATAAATGCTAATAATTTTCTCCACCGTTTTATACATACAGTTATTTTGAAACAGTCAGTGATATTCTTTGAAATTCTTTTCTGTAATATATATTTTCTATATTGTTTGGAGTTCTTTACAAAAAAACTTTGGAGATTTTTTGGAGCTACTTTTTATGTGTACATTCTGTACACTCGTGAATGTGCATCCCTTTTTTCAATTTTTTTTAACTCTGAGGTTTGTCATATATTTTGTACATGCTATTGTAAGCTGTTTGGAGTTTAGTCCTGAGGAATTTGGTGATTTTTGAAGCTATTTTCTATGTGTACACTCTGTATTCTTATGAGTGTACACCCCATTTTTTAAAATTTTTTTCAACTGTGGGCTTGCCATATGTTTTGTAGATGGTATTGTAAGCTATTTGGAGTTTAGTAATGAGGAATTTGGTAGTTTTTAAAGCTATTTTCATGTGTACACTATGTACTCTCATGAGTATACACCCCATTTTTTTTAATTTTTTTTCAACTGGGGGACTTGTTATATGTTTAGTACATTCTATTGTAAGATGTTTGGAGTTTAGTCCTTGAAAATTAGGAGATTTTTGTAGCTATTTTCTATGTGTACTCTCTATACAATCATAAGTGTACACCCCATTTTTTCAATTTTTTGTAACTCTAGGGCTTGCGATTTTCTTTGTACATGCTATTGTAAGCTGTTTGGAGATATTTCATGAAGAATTTGAGAATTTTTGGAGATATTTTTCATGTGTATTCTCTGTACACACATGAGTGTACACCCATTTTTCAATTTTTTGCTATTGTGGGACTTGCCAATTACTTTGTACATGCTATTGTAAGCTGTCTGGAGAAGTTTTCTGGAGAATTTGAGGATTTTTGGAGCTATATTTCATGTGTACTCTCTATACACTAATGAGTGTACACCATATTTTTCTTTTTTTTTTTTATGTCATATATGTTTAGTACATTCTATTGTATACTATTTGGAGATGTTTACTGAAGAATTTGGGGAATTTTGAGGCTATTTTCTATATGTACACTCTTTAATCTCATGAGTGTACACCCTATTTCTTCAATGTTTTTCAACTGTGGGTCTTGCCATATGTTTTGTACATGTTGTTGTAAGTTGTTTGGAGTGTAGTCCCAGAATTTGGTGGTTTTTATTTTCCATGTGTACACTATACTCTCATGAGTGTACACCTTATTTTTTCAATTGTGGAGCTTGCCATATGTTAGTACATTTTATTGTAACATGTTTGAGTTTAGTCCTAGAGAATTTGAGGGGTTTTGAAGCTGTGTCTCTATGTGTACTTTATGTACACTCATGATTTTATACTCATGTTTTTCAATTTTGCAATTGTGGGGATTGTCATTTGCTTTGCACATGCTATTGTAAGTTATCTAGAGATGTTTCTTGGAGAATTTGGGTTTTGAGCTATTTTTTTATGTGTATACTCAGTACACTCTATATAGACCCATTTTTTTTTTTTTTCAACTATGAGGTTTATCATATGTTTAGTACATTCTATGTATTTGGAGATGTTTCTAAAGAATTTGGGAGGTGTGAGGGGGGGGGGGTATTATTTTCTATGTACACTCACTCTCATGAGTATACACCTCATTTTTTTAATTTTTTTTCAACTATGGGTCTAGCCATATGTTTTGTACATGTTTTTATAAGCTGTTTAAAGTTTAGTCCTGGGGAATTTGGTAATTTTTGAAGCTATTTTCCATGTGTACACTATGTACTCTCTTGAGTGTACACCCTATTTTTTTCAATTTTTTAATTGTGGGCATGCAATATGTTTAGTACATTCTAAGATGTTTGAAGTTTAGTCCCAAAAAATTTGGGGTTTTGAGCTATTTTCCATGTGTACTCTCTATACACTCATGAGTGTACACCTCTTTTAATTTTTGTGTAGGTTTGTCATTTGCTTTGTACATGCTATTGTAAACTGTTTGGAGATATTTTCTAGAGAATTTGGGAGTTTTTGGAGCTATTTTTTATGTGTACTCCATACGCTCATGAGTATACACCTTTTTTAAATTTTTTTCAACCTATTTGTCATATGTTTATTACATTCTATTGTAAGTTGTTTGAAGATGTTTCTTGAAGAATTGGAGGGGTTTGGAGCTATTTTTCATGAGTACTCTAAAATATATTAGTGTTTGAGCATGTGAATTAGGTTAATAATCTGTGATGATGAAGTTATGTCTCATGAATCAATTTTGGGCAAACTCTTGCACCAATCGTTCATAAAAAATGGATATGAACTGCATCGATTATGCACATCAAACTGAATTTAGTGTTAGGAAGGATCATACTAGTTATTGGCCAAACTCGAAGAATTTGAAATCAAAGGATTTTTTTGTGCAAAAGAAGGTCTGAAGAAAGGTGTCAATCTAAACTACTCAGTCAAATTTCAGAAAATAGATACGAGGAGTGGTTATCCGACCATGATTAGATTTTTATTGATTTAGATGAGAATTGGAAGGTTAATATATATATATATATATATATATATATATATATATATATATATATATATATATATATATATATATATATATATATATATATATATATATATATATATATATAATCATTCATTCAAAGTCGGTGACCTACAGATCATATGAGAAGTTGTTGAAGTCAATGATAGATGTTGGAATTAGAGCAACTATGCATTTAGCTATCTTAGTGAGGAAGTTGGCGGCATGGAAAATATTGGCTTTGCAAAAAGAGATGCTTTCAATTACATCCAAAAAAAGAAGTTCAAAGATTGCAAAAGGTGATAGTAATGGATTAATACAATTCAAGAAAGGCAAGTGGAGGATAAAATATGTTTGCATGATGTCCAAGTTGATGAGGACGTTGACAATTTTTTTTTTTTGAGCAATGACATATCAAAGAAAGAATATGATTGTTTGGGATGTCATAATTTTATACAAGTTATCAACTCAATAAATATAATCTTGTCTATGCACCTTTTGTTGAGAATCATCCGGAAAAAAATATCTTATTTGGAGTAGTATTTCTATTAAAAGAGACAATTGAGTCATTTACATGGGCTATTCAAAACATTTCTCTGTAATGAATGACAGTCATCTTATAATAATATTCACCGATCAAGATCGAATGACGAGACTATTGAAATTGCATTACCACATACTCGCCATAGTTATGCCAATGGAATATTTCTAAGAAAGCTCCTTCGAAGGTACATTGCTTTAATAGTAATAAGATAATACAAAGTCATTTTTATACATGCATGAGTAAGTGTGATTCAAAAGAAGAGTTTGAGCAAGCTTGGTCTACTATGCTAGAAGAAGGCAATTTGTATGATCATGTTTGACTGTCTGAGCTATATAAAATTAAATACAAGTGGTCTACATCGCAAAGACTCATTTTGTATGGGTATCTTATTAATGAATGTAGTGAGTCCATGAATAATGTATATCATGGAATCTCTAAACCAACAAGTTTTATCACCGATTGTTTATTGGGATTGGAGAAGGTTATGGACACATGGCGATGGAATGAATATGATGAAGATTTCAAGTGTAGCCAGTCAGTAATTATTCACGTTGTTAAAATCACTCCAATATTGAAACAAGCTGCTATGTTTTACACAAGAAAGTTTTATACAATATTTGAAGAAGAATTTTTGTATGGAGTTGGTGGATTAGCAGTAAATGTGTCATATGATAATCTCATGGAGTATTTGGTGAGAAACTTAGAGAATAAGAGTTTTTCTAAAACATGGACTGTTCATTTCGACGAGACATGCCTAAATATAACTTGTAGTTGTAAAAAATTGAAATTATGGGGGTGCTTTGTGCCATTGCTGAGTTCGAGTTAGGAAGATATTATGCATATTCGAGAAGTATCTTCTCATGATGGTCGTAAACAAAGAGGGATATCTACTTTGACAGTGCTTATAAAAACTTAAAAGATGTGCAAAATAATGATGGAAATGAAACTGACATTATTTTTGGAACCACATCTACCGATATGCATATAAAATAAGCACTAGGGCACAAGGTAAGAAAGATGATGAATATATATTGGATTCCTTAAAGAAACTATCTCATAATGTTGATTCTATGTGAGAATTCACCTCTAACCGACAAAACAACTAAGAAGAAGAAGTCTACTATAATAGATAAAGGAACCGACTTAGTAAATCCAATTAAGAAATGACCAAAGAGTGTTTCCAATGCAAGAGAAAGGATATTGGGAGAGAAACAAGAAAGCCAAGAGTAATTTTACGTCTCTAAATTTATAGACTTTCAAATATTAATGTTAAACTTTAAACCATTATGTCTTTAATGTTACAGATGAAAGAATAAGTGTGAGAGGTGGAGAACATAAAGAGTCACCCATTGCATCACCTTTTTATGTTATGCTAGTACTTTTGAGGTATGCGTATAACACTCATTCGATGTTAGATATCAACAACTGATACGATGTTCTTCTATATTAGGAATTTAACTCAAGCTCAACAATTAGTTAGTTGGCTGAAGGATACACCAAGTTGATGATGGATATCATTACATGAAAATATTATAATGCGTGATATCATTTAATTATCATGTGTTCTTTGAATGTATATACTTTAATGTCAATTTTATTGAAATTGTGTTAATCAATAGTTATTATGTTGTACTTTAAAGGTAAACTTTATACTTCAACTTATGTCTTAAGTTTTAATATATATTGTTGATATTTTGTACTTTAAATCACTAAAATTCCTTTTAGGGTTTAGGGTTTAAAGCTATTTTCCATGTGTATACTCTATACACTCATAGGTATAGCCCAATTTTTTTTCAAGTGAGGCTTGTCATATGTTTAGTACATTCTAATATAAGTGTTTGGAGTTTAGTGGAAATTTGGGGTTTTGGAGCTATTTTTAAGTGTACACTCGTACTCTCATGAGTGTATACCTATTTTTCAATTTTTTTCAACTGGGCTTCCATATGATTTGTACATGCTATGTTTGGAGTTTAGTCTTAGAGAATTTGGGATTTTTTGGAGGTATTTTTCATATGTACTCTCTATACACTCATTAGTGTACACCCTTTTTTAAAATTTTTTTAATTGTGTACACATCAAAAAAGCAACAAATAGTTGCCAAATTCCTCCAGACAACTTAGAATAGCATGTACTAAACATATAACGAGCTACATAGTGGTTTAATTTGAAAAAATAGGGTGTACGCTCATGAGTGTACAGAGTGCACATATTGAAAATTGATCGAAAAGCTCACCCAAAAGCCTCCAAATAGCTTAGAATTTACTAAACATATAATTAAAAAATAGGATAGAATATCTAAGAAAATTTGAAAAAATAGGGTGTACACTCATGAGAGTACAGAGTGTACACATGAAAATAATCCTATAAACCCCCTCCCCCTAAAGCCTCCAAACAGCTTAGAATAACATATACTAAACATATAATTGAAAAACATGGCAGAATAGTTTAAAAAATTTCAAAAATGGGTACCCTCATGAGAGTATAGAGTACACATTGAAAATTGATCCAAAATCCACCCAATCCCTCCAAGCTTAGAATAGCATTTACTAAATATATAATTGAAAAAGGGTAGAATAAAAATTTGAAAGAAAGGGGTACACTCATGAGAGTAGAGTGTACACATGAAAATAGCCCCATAAACCCCATAGGTATCCAAATACTTAGAATAACATCTACTAAACATATAATTGAAAACAAGATAAAATAGTTGAAAAAATGGAACACCCTCATGAGAGTCTGAGTGTATACATTAAAATTGATCCAAAACTCAAAAAGTCTTCAAATAGCTTAGAATAGCATCTACTAAACATATAATCAAAAACATGGTAGAATAGTTTAAAATTTAAAATGGGGTGTACTCTCATGAGAGTACATATATTAAAATTGATTGAAAACCTACTCAAAAGCCTCCAAATAGCTTAGAATAGCATCTAGTAAACATATAATTGATAAAGGCTAGAATAGTTAAAATTTTTTGAAAAATGGGATGTACCCTCATGAGAGTAGAGTGTACACATTAAAAAATTAAACCAAAATCACCCAAAAGCCTCCAAATAGCTTAGAATAGCATCTACTAAACATATAAAAAAAAAAGGTAGAATAGTTAAAAATTTGAAAAAAATAGGGTGTACTCTCATGAGAATATATATTGTATATATTGAAAACTAATCCAAAACTCACCTAAGGCTCCAAGCCTTAGAATAACATATACTAAACATATAATTGAGTAGAATAGTTGATAAACTTTAAAAAAATAGGTGTATCTCATGAGAGTGTGTACACATTGATAATTGATCCAAAACCACCAAGAAGCCTCAAACAACTTAGAATAACATATACTAAACAGATAATTGAAAATAGAGTAGAATAGATGAAAACATTTGAAAAAATGCGGTGTATACTCATGAGAGTACAAAGTATACATATGAAAATAACTCCATAAACAACCTCCCCCAAGAAGCCTCCAAACAGCTTAAAATAGCATATACTAAATATATAATTAAAAAATAGAGTAGAATAACTGAATTCCCCATAAACTCACTCCATAAACCACCAAATTTCAAAGGACTAAACTCCAAAAGCTTACAATATAATGTACTAAACATATGGAAAGCCCCACATTGAAAAAATTGAAAAAAATTGAGAAACTATACCAAATTACTAAGAAACAACTCCAAACAAACTTACAATAACATATACAACATAGATAAATAACATAAAATTACAGCTACACATGTATAAACACAAATAAATGAGATGATCTACATTTAGATTTCCAAATACTTTATTCATATGCACAACAATCTTCTTGCACTCAATATTTTACAGCTCAGTTATTTCATATTTAAAAAAAAATAACATAAGCAAACTCAGCTCAGAAGTAATTCATTTTATTTGGCCAATCTTGGTGCTCAGCCCAGTTCACTAGAGGTTTGCTAATTAGTGCCTCCATGTATTTACACACAAACATCCCACAATCAACACTATTTTGTTGGAGTGGTAGACCATTGATCACTTTGATTGGTCATTCCTGAGGATTGCTCTCAAAAGCTTGATCTTGATAATAATTTGATCTAAAGTTAAAATAAAGGCGGAAGTTAGGTACAAAATATGCATTTGAGATAATGACAAGAATGACAATATCAAGAAGAATGGCCTTATGGGTTGGGTTTGGCAGTGAGTCATAGAAGTACCAAGTCCCTTTCTTAATATGCCCCACTAGTAGTTTCCAATGATGATTATTGAACTGAAAGTAAGAGTAAATCAACCATTGAAACACTATCTACAGTAACATGTTGGATGAATATTTTGCTTTCTTTTGCTAGGCCATATTTAGCATAACTCTACAAAAATTCAAAGAAAAGTTAAAAATTGTAGCTTATAACTATCAAAACTTTTGAAGGCATCATATAACCCAAACCTCCATGCACTAACTCACCCGGTAGGCATGAGACATATATAGGGGACATATAACGAACTTATTCTTCGCCAAAATAATAAGGCATCAACATGTGCATCTGACATATACTGATCTGTCAGCAACTCATCAATTTGGTCTCTCACAATCATGATATTTCCAGTCGAGAATACGCTATCACTTCTATATGTGAGAAGCATGGGCATGTGAGCATTACTAAATTAAAAGATGATTTTATGTATATTGAATGAAATAGACTAAACAATGACTTACTTGTCCTTGAATCAGGCCTAGAAGTGTCAATGAGCTGCAACATTGGCTTGGGCAGAACATCTCTTGATGAGAAGTCTATGATATCATGTGCCACCGGTCAATAAGAAATTAACAAGGTTTAAGAGCTAGATTCAATATGAATTAAAGTAGAATCTTCTAAGATAAAGAATACATCCGCTTGATGCTCCTCAACCACTATGACATCAATCATTGGTTCATCTGTCTGGAACTTCGTTAACCTACATAAGAAATCAATGAAATCAGCTTTTATTAGATTAAACTAAAAGAAAAGCCAAGAAATACCGTCCTCTGCTGTTTGTACATCCGGTATAGCAACAACGGAGTTGTTATGTCTTTCTATACACTTGTGTGAATGGGGATGAGATAGCCTCTTCCTCTTCTCTCGCCTTTCACACCAAGTTCTATGCTACCCAAAGGTAAAAACATCTTTTTTGTCCAAGAGAACCTCAGAGCTTCCCATGGTAATCTCCTCAAAAGCTTCCCTCATGCTTGGACCCTTCTGTCCAGCAACCATCGCCTCAATGGCAGCTAGCCGCAAATCAATACCATCGACTCTCTCAGTTATTGAAGCTTCAAAAAATGATACTCTTTCCCCAAGAGCCAAACCAAAAAAGTATCTTATCTATCACAAAGCTTTATGGAGGGTAGTAGTAGATGACATATATAGAAATAGGAGAATATCGAGGAGAAATGTAGGGAGGTCCACTTGGGGCTTCACTCCTTGGACTTGGAATGGGGCTCCTGCTCATTATTTGTGGGACAACGCATTTCAAGGAGCCATGTCTCCTCTCGATATGTCCTCAAATGATAGGCGACATATGTTACAGAATAAGAAATGATGACAATTTCTAATATGAATAAATACATTTTGAGTTAAATGAAGTAAATTTATCACATAGTGTCATTGCAAACCACTAAAGGAATCATCGCAAACTTTATTTTTTGATCATCACAACATACATGGCTTTGTATGAACGGGTGGCCATATGATTCTTGTGTTTTGTCGCATCAAACAAAGATTTACATAACTTAGCTTCAAGGCATAAAATAATATCAATCGAAGATATAAAATGAACCATCAAGAGTGACAAAGCCACTCATATACGGTGCTTTTGCATCAAATTTTTTGATGTAATACCATCAAACTGTGAAACCAGGAAGCTCTAGATGGCTTCTGGCCAATTATAATCAACAAATCTCTCTATGTCATTAGCGAAGGAGATCAAATCTGACACCACTTTATAATTATGATATATAAGAAAAAGATTTGAAAGTAAAAAATATATGTACAACTGCACAAACTGTGCTGCGATTAACGAGCGATCTAACTTCTCAATTTTATTCTTAAAATCAACTGAGTTGGACTTAAAAGTGGGGATTTCTACCATATGACCTTCTCCCCTCCGTTTGACATCCTTACAATTAATGCAACTTCATCGAGGGGGTGAAAGGAATGCATTGGCCACCAATGTAGAATGTTTGCTTTTCTATATTCTAGTAGGACATGGTTGAAGTGATGGTAGCTGAATCTTATTTAATTGTATGCATTCTAATAAATTGATGCACATGTAGTCTTCTTAAAATGACAAGTACTTCATCAATAAAATGGCCTGAAATAGAATTAAACACTGCTCTAATGGTGGTTGTCCTGCATTCGGAAGTTATCCTTTTCCCATACATTTTAAGCTTCAAAATGAAAAGCTAATTAATGAGAACATTATCTTCACAATGGAGGCCCAAATTATACACATGGAAAATAGTTCCAAAATCCCCAAATTGTCCAGAAACATCTCTAAATAGCTTACAATAGCATGTACAAAACATATGGCAAGACACACAAAAAAAAATTTAAAAATGGGGTGTAGACTGAGTGTACACATGAAAAATAGCTCCAAAACTCCTAAAGTTTTCATGACTAACTCCAAATAGCTTACAATAGAATGTAGTAAATATATGACAAGCCTCATAGTTGAAAAAAATTAAAAAAAGAGGTGTACACTCATGAGAGTACAGAGTGTACATATGAAAAATAGCTCTAAAAAACCACCAAATTCTCAGCAAACATCTCCAGACAGCTTACAATGAACAGTAAAATGGCAAGCCCCACGTTACAAAAAAAAAAATTGAAAAAGAGGTCTATACTCATGAGTGTATGAGAGTACACATGAAAAAATAGTTCCTCCCCAAATTCTCCGTGACTAAACCCAAACATCTTATTCTTATAATAGAACTAAATATATGACAAGCACAAAAAAAAATTTAAAAAATAGGGTGTACACTCATGAGACTACATAGTGTACACATGAAAAATAATTTTAAAAACCACCAAATTTCTAATGACTAAAATCCAAACAGCTTACAACAGCATGTACAAAATATATAACAAGACCCACAGTTGAAAAAAATTGAAAAAATGGGGTGTACACTTATGAAAGTACAGAGTATACATTTGAAAAACAACTCCAAAAACTCCCAAATTCTCCAGGACTAAACTCCAAATAGCTTACAATATAATGTACTAAACATATAACAAGTCCAATAGTTAAAAAATTTAAAAATGGGTGTACACTCAGAGTACATAGTATACACATGGAAAATAGCTTCAAAACTAGCAAATTTCCTAGGACTAAACTCCAAACAACTTACAATGTATGTACAAAAAACATCGGCAAGCCCTAGAATTGAAAAAAAATTGAAAAAATGGGGTGTACACTCATGAAAGTATAGAGTATACACATGGAAAATTTCAAAAAACTACCAAATTCCCCAAGATTAAACTCCAAACAGCTTACAATAGTATGTACAAAACATATGACAAGCCCCAAAGTTGAAAATAATTGAAAAAATGGGGTGCACACTTATGAGAGTATATATTATACATATAGAAAATAGCTTTAAAAATAACCAAATTCCCCAGGACTAAACTCCAAACAGCTTACAGAGTAGCATGTACAAAACATATGACAAGCCCCAAATAAATTAAAAAATGTACACTCATGAGAGTACAAAGTGTACACATGAAACAACTCCAAAAACCCACAAATTCTCGAGGACTAAACTCCAAACATCTTACAATAGAATGTACTAAACATATGACAAGCTCCATAGTTGCAAAAAAATGAAAAAGGGGTGTACATGGGTGTACACTCATGAGTGTCTGAGTACAAATTAAAAATAACTCTAAAACTCCCAAATTCTAGGACTAAACTCCAAATATCTTACAATATAATGTAATAAACATACAAGCATATAAAAAATACTTGAAAAAAAGAAGTGTACACTCATGAGAGTATATACTATATACATGAAAAATAGCTTAAAAAATCACCAAATTTCTCAGGACTAAACTCCAAACTACTTATAATAGCATGTACAAAACATTTGACAAGCCCTAGAGTTGAAAAAAAATGAAAAAAAATGGAGTGTACACGTATGAGAGTACAGAGTGTACACATGGAAAACTACTAAAAAAATCCCAAATTCTTCAGGACTAAACTCCAAACATCTTACAATATAATGTACTAAATATATCACAAGCCCCACAATTGAAAAATATTAAAAAAATGAGGTGTACACTGTTGAGAGTATAGAGTGTACACTTAGAAAACAGCTTCAAAAATCACCGAATTCTCCATGACTAAACTTCAAACAACATACAACAGCATGTACAAAACATACGACAAGCCCCACAGTTAGAAAAAAATTGAAAAAATGGGGTGTACACTCATGAGAGTGCAGAGTGTACACATGGAAAATAGTTCCAAAAACCCCCCAAATTCTCCAAGACTAAACTCCAAACATCTTACAATATAATGTACTAAACATATGACAAGTTAAAAAATGTGAAAATAGGGTGTACTCACGAGACATACATAGTTTATACTTCAAAAATAGCTTCAAAAACCTCCAAAGTCTCCTTTAAAGAACTCAAATGTGCTCATATTCGATGGTCGAAACAAATGTAAAAACCTTAAATCTTTAAAGTTCAAGAATGCAAGAAGAAATACCTCATGGAGTCCCCTAGACCAAGAAGATGATATAATACCTCAATTTTTAATGCCCGAGATTTAGCATAACTTTGGGGGAAGGTCGAATGCACATCGGGAGAGGGAGCTGAGAAAAATTTCTATACAAAAAAGAAAATACCTAAATTTTCTGAGGCTTGGAATCAAATGAATGGCATCCATCCATCCGTAATATTTTCTCCCACTATTTTAATGATCGTGCTGGGCTGGATCTGAATACCGTTAACATCGTTACTTATAAAGAGTAAAAAAAAATCATATTTTATTAGTGGACATGTGCTGAGATTCGATTGAATTACGGATGTAAAGCTATGACCGAACTCCGCATATAATATTTTTCTCGACTGAAAGAGGACTCGAGGAAAGAGATAAGCTCTGAGTTGCTTAGGCTATCGAGATTTGGTTCGCCATCGTTTGACGTCTCGGGTAACGGAGAAGAAGAGCTTTTCGGGCGGCTCGTAGACATTTTCTTCAAGGCTGGAGAGAGCAGCCGATGAAGCTGAAACTGCAGTAGAATCGCCATTAAAAAGATTGCAGAGAGGCTAAGAGAAACGAAAAATAGATTGCGAGGCATTACGTGACTAAAGTGATGGGCATAAAAAGCAGTATAGCGTTCGTTGTAGCCAACAACAAGTAGCTTTTTAGGCTCTTTATTCAATTAAAACGGTAAATAAATAGTAATATAAATTTATAAATTAACCACTTAATATATTTATATTTATAATTTAACAATCCTTTTTATTTTTTTAAACCACTAGACTCATACATTTATGTATACCACGATCAAATCTTTAAAAATTTTACAAAAATAAAAAATTTGGGTTAAACTTTTGTTATGAATTTCAATATTTTAAAGTCAATTTGAAAAATTAAAATTGAAGGTAGTTAATTTATAAATATAGAATAATAGGGTGACTGTGTATGTAAAAGCCCCTATGAGTTTAAATGAGTCAAATGGAGCTTAAATTATGCTTAAATTATATCTACTAGTTCGAACTCGACTCGCTCATAATCTAGAGATATTAGAGTTACACTTGGGATTTGTAAACCTCACCC
>CM038230.1:87562086-87688755 GCA_021442155.1 Cymbidium sinense | reverse complement strand
GAGGACACGGGCCACATCCTTACTAGCATGAGATTGATTGAAAGCAAACATAGCAGAACACTTCATTTAACATTAGCTCCTTGTGAGCTAGAGTTTTCTTAATTTGTCACCTCAAGCAAATAGTTGCAGAAGGTGGATTGAGTTTTAGCTTTAAGCTTTTAATGATTGAATTTCATTTAAGTAGTGTTTAGATTGACACTTGATTTAAGGTATTTTTGTTTGAGATTAGAATTATATTTTGATGGAAGTATCCCCTCCGGTTAAAATCACCATTCAACACAGCATCATCTTTTGTATTTGTTAAAGCCTTTGCCCTCTCAGTATAAAAGGTATATATATTTTTATATAAAATTTTTATCCCCAAATAATGGCAGTAATCATATATCCTTTCTCAAACTTTGACTTCGAAAGAATTATGATTTATATATATCTCCTGAAATTTTTGATATACTTGTACCTTCTGAGGCTTTTGCCTTCTAAGATTTTTTATGTATATGTACCTTCGGGCTTTGGCTTCTAAGGTTTTTGATGTACCTATACCTTCTAAGATTTTTAATATACATGTATCTTCTGAATCGTTTACCTTTTGAGATTTTTAATGTACCTATACCTTTTGAGGCTTTTGCCTTTTGAGGTTTTTGATTTACCTATACCGTCTTTGACTTTTATCTTATGAGATTTTTGATGTACCTATACCTTTTAAGACTTTTGACTTCTGAAATTTTTGATGTACATGTATCTTCTAAGGCTTTTGTCTTCTAAGATTTTTAATGTATCTGTATCTTATGAAGCTTTTGTCTTCTAAGATTTTTGATGTACCTATACCATCTAAGGCTTTTGCCTTCTGAGATTTTTGATGAGTGGAGACCCTATCAACCACTTGCGCATTTGAAGTATTTCTAGTGAGAACCTTATCCACTATTAGCTTCTCATCGAGATTTCCTCAAAGGCATGCCTTCTAGGGGAGAAATCTATAAATGATTTTTGACCTATCCGAGATTGTTGTCAGAGTGTTACTCGGTGATATTTTAACCTCTGTGAAAGAAGTCAATAGTTTTAACTCTTATCCGAGGTTGTTTTGTCAAAGTGTTATTCATTGATGTTAACCTTTTGTGGAAGAGGTTAAATATTTTTATTTTTTCGAGATTTTTTGTCAGAGTATTACTCGATGATGTTAACCTGTGTGGAAGAGGTCAAATCAAAACACCCACTTGAGGTTATAACCAAAGTTGTTCCTTAACCTTTGTCTTATTTTTTATGAGTATGCTTGAAGAATCACGATTTGTAAAGCTAATTTTTTTTTTCAATGTTGAAATTACTTTCCATTAGTAACTTGTTTTTCGAACTGATAATTAATTAGATATCTAGAATATTGACTCAGACGTTCTTTTGAGATTAAGAGTTGCCCCTCAATTTCCAACAAAAGCTGAAGGATTGGATTTTGATGAATCTTCATTTTTCTTATGTGTTTCTTTAGAGTAAAATTTTCTCCAACATATAGATGTGCTGCTCTAAATATAAAGTCAGATTGTCAACAATTGTGAAGATATAAAGGGAATATTTTTCCACAGACAGTGGCAAACTATTGTGTGCTAGAAAACTAATTGCGGTAGAATAAAACTTCATGTCTTAGCTTGTATAAAAATCTAGCACACACTCATATAGTTGAAAATAGAATAAGAAACTCTATAATTTTTATGTGGAAAACCAAAAGAGGGGAAAACTACGGGCCTAGTCCAATAAAAATGCTCTACTATAAACATGCTTTGGAATCTGAGTTTAAATCTTTGACAATGAGATTATAATATTGTGTATGAGAAACTCGATAATAAAAATTTTAGAAGCAGATCTATGCAAGTAGTTGTCAGAATTGGGTGGCGCTGATGATCGACAATAGTGGTGATGACGAACTTCAAACTTTTAGCTCTCTCTCAAGTTCGCTTCTATCTCCTTCCCCCCATTTCATGACAATAATGAGGTCCTATTTATAGGATTTTGAGAGGGGCATTTTTGTCATTGTAGCCAAAATCCCAAAACACTTCGTCGAACGATGTATATCGATTCATTTGATCATAGATAGTGTTTTAGTGATTTAATTGTTCAAACAATCTTTGATTTGAGTAATCTTAGGCTCACTGGATTCTTCTCGTAGAGTCGCTCGATTCAACTATAAGCACATCAAATTTGGAAGTCATTTGATCAACCGGTTGTTTTCTATATGTAGCTTTTGGGCTTTTTTTTACGATTTGACCGCAAAGCATTGAACTGCCTCTCAATCATTTAATTTGATTATATATATGCTTTAACTTCATATCTATGTTTGTTTTATAAATTTTAGAGGGATATATCATATATAAAAAAGCAAAAAAGTTTATATCATATTATATATTAGTCAAAGGGGTGTGAAAGAACTAAGTTGTTTTAATTAATGACTTTTTTAGATGGATACATTTGTTGAATTTTTCTCTATGTAACTTGAATTAAATTTTTTTTCTTAAGCTAACATTAAAAATATGAGTAACCTAAAATGACAAAAAAAGTGATATTTCAAAACTTTTGGTCACTTCTATCAACCTTCAACTTATTTCGACTGAGGCCACAAGTATATGTCGCACGATCTTCTCTAACTTGGAGCTATATGACCAATGTTAAACCTTCCTTAACCCGAAAGTTATTAGCCCTACTTTCATGTTATCTTTATATTAGTAAAGTTCTAAATTGATTGTGTAAATCATATTTTAGCATAATTTGAATATAATTTGAATATAATTTGAATATGATTTGAATATGCAGTTTAAGAATCAAAATTGTTAGATTCTGTTGGCTATTTTTTGAGAAAAAAAAAGCTATTTTAAGAATCAAAATTATTAGAGTGTTTTCGCTATCAGAAAGATATTTTTAAAATTTAAAAATATATATTTAGAACACAAATCAATTTTTAAAAAAATAGTTTTCTTCGCATCAGCTTTATAATCAGCTTTTCAAAACTACATTGTCATAAATAAATCATTATTCTATAAAAAAATAAAAAAAGACATCCGACCATTTGTACTATAAGAAAATTAAAAAGAGAACAATATTATAAAAAAATTGCATGTTTTTTTCGTTTTGCAGTGGAATATTGTTGAACTGAGAACACTGAAATATATTTTCACCAATTAGAAAATATATTTCAGTGTTCTGAGTTCAATAATTCTACGAAGACATGCATACTAAGGACATTGTTGTCAACTATCATCGCCGCCATCCACGACCACCGCCGCTAGCTATCATGCCACGCCGCTTGGGCCACCGCCGACCGGCTGCGCCACCACTATCGATCATTGTCGTCATCAACCACCATCGCCAACCACCGTTGTCGACCACCATCACCGGTCGCCGCCACTGACTATCGTCGGCCATCTTCGCCGGTCATCACCATCACCGACCGTCACCGTTGGTCGTTAACCCCCGCTATTCACCATCATCAACTGCCACCAACAATCTAATCAACCACGGCTACATAGCTATTGCGCGTGATTCGAGATTCTCATTGTCCTCTTCTATATTTATAATCGCTTATCGGAAAAACTTTATACTCTGAAATAGATACATAGTGGAAGATTTTTACTGGGCTAAGCCCCGTAGTTCTTTTCCCTTGTTTAGGGATTTTTTTTATGTAAAAATTCTGGAGTTTTCTTGTTCATTCTTTAAATATCTATGTGAGTGTTAGATCCCATAACAAAGCTAAGATATAAACTTTTATTCTACTACAACTGATTTTCTAGCACGCAACAGTTTGACGTCATCTATGGAAGCAAACCCCTCAATCACAATTTCTTTGAATACCTGCATTATGGCCAATAAGTGCAGTACTCGCAATAACGGAGCCTCCTGCTCCAACTTCTGTCACTCTCGTAACCAATCCTTGAACCAATGACACCAAGCTTCTGCCTCACTTCCCCCAGATAGACATGACCCTATCGGTGAAGGTGCAATAGGAATCTCTCTAGAAGATCGTGTGCGCCGAATGGAAGAGTCTCAAAATGAGATAATTTGACTTTTAGGAGGAACACGACAGCCACTACTACAGCAAATACATCTCCCCCAAGATCGATCGTTAGCTAGGAGAGGTCAAAATGCTAATACGGGGCCTTCTCGCCATTAGACTAAAGTTCCTCGGCTTCCAGACCGTCATGTTGACCTCCTAAATACTGCTAGTTCTACTCATCCATCGCTTGCAGCTCAACCGACTGCTAATCCAACAATTATTGCTGGTAGCTTGGCACATTCTCATCCTGTTGACTCCACCCGCCACATTATACGTGTGGAATTACAACGCTTGGTATGAGAAGAATTCCATTATAAAGATGGAAATCATCTTCCCTCTTATCTTTATCGAGTCTTCACCCTAATCAAGCTATTCTTCAACATCCTATTCTCGTAAGGTTCAAGCTTCCGAGCATCAACTCTTATGATGGGGCAACTGACCCATATGAACACATCGGCCATTACAGGACTATCATGCATATCCAACTGCTTTGTCTGGTCTTTCTAGTTACCCTCAAGGGGCAGGCTTGCACTTAGTTCTACTTCCTTCTAAGGGGATCCATCCATATCTTTGATGAACTCGCCAAGGTTTTGTAGAGAGCTTCATTGCAAACCTGAAGATCATTAAGATTCCTCTCATCTCTCAAGCATTCATCAAAATAAGGGTGAATCACTTAAGGAATACTTCCAGAGGTTCTCCTTAGAATCTCGCCAAATACCTGGAGTAGACCCTGAACTATTAAGAGGAGTTTTCCATGGAGGGCTCCATCCTGAGCCTTTCTACTCATCACTAATGCGAGATACGATCTGCTCATATGCCGACTTGGTTCAACATGTGGAAGTACAAATTTCTTCTGATGAGGCTATTAATGCTCATCATAAATAATTTGAACAATCTATAGGTATACATAAGAGCGCCCTAGGGAATGCAGACCGATAATCCCATCAAAAAAAGCAATAAGGCAGTTGTGATCTCCCTCCACTACCCTCACATCAACGACATGAACCAAGATCAGAAAAGGAATACACACCACTAAACATATCTCGTGTTAATGTCCTGATGGCCATTCAAGATGAAGAAACCATCAAGTGGCCACATCTGCTGAAACCAAATTCAAGAAATCAGGAGTAATATTATCACTTCCATCAAAGTCATGGACATACTACTGAGGCGTGCAAATAACTCAAAGAAGAAATCAAGAGGTTCATTCAACAAGGATATCCATATCAATTTGTAAAGAATTAATCAACTCAAGCAAACATAACTCCAATGGGGCAAAGACAATCATGAAATAACAAAGTAGTCATCGAATAGTTGGAGAAATTAAAACAATCACAGAAAGAATACTACTATCTAATCAAGTCCCCATTGCCACCTCTAAAGAACCAGAGTTAAAGAAATCTTGTATTGATCATTCCATCACTTTTAATGACTCAGACTTAGAAGGAGCCCAAGTTCCCTATCAAGATCTACTTATCATCAATGCAGGGATCGGTGATCCATGCTGTAATGTTAAGAGAATCTTGATTGACAATGGGAGTTCTATTAATGTCTTATTTTACTCCACATTTCTTAGCATGGGCTTGGTTAGAAAAAAGCTTCGACCTATTGTAAGACTATTATATGGGTTTGATAATCACCCTGTGTGAGTAGAGGGGACAATTACCCTTCCTGTTATCCTCAGAGAATTTTCTTGATAAGTGACTCCTTCAATTCAATTCATGATGATCAAGTCAGATTTGGCATATAACGCGATCTTCGGAAGGCCCCTCCAATCAATTTTTGGTACCATCACTTCAATATCTCATATTGAGATGAAATTTCTAACCCCTATTGGGGTTGGAGTGGTATGTGAAAATTAACAAATAGCACAATCATGTTACCTCAAACAAGCTCAACCACGCCCTTCGGTGACCTTCAACATCAAAAATTTTAATTTTTGAGATGAAGAAGTATCCCAAAGAGCTTCGCCTGTAGAAAACTTTCTCTCTGTTTCATTGTCAGATGACCAAACTCTACGAACAGTGCAAGTTGGATATATGCTCTTAGACGAATAGAGGGCAAAATACATAGACTTCTTGTGCAAAAATCAAGACATCTTCGCTTGGAGTCCAATAGATATGTCGGGGGTCGCCCCAATTTGATCATGCACTCCCTCAAGATTGATACAACATTCAAACCAATCATCCAAAAGAAGTGGAGTTTTGCACCTGATCACCTTCAGGCTATTGAACAAGAAGTTAATAAGCTCTTAGAAGTGGGATTCATACAAGAAGTATATTACCCTACATGGCTAGTAAATATTATCATGGTTAAGAAAGCAAATGGAATATGGAGAATGTATATTGATTACACTGATCTCAACAAAGCTTGCCTGAAAGATAGTTTTTCTTTCCCTCAAATTGATCAACTGGTCGATGCTACGTCGGACATCAAATGCTTATTTTTTTGGATGCTTACTCAGGTTATAACCAAATAAAAATGGACACAATGGATGAAGAAGTCACATCATTTTAAATAAATAAAGGTTTATATTATTACCAAGTTATGTCGTTCAGGTTAAAAAATGTCGGTGCTACCTATCAACGCCTTTATGAATAAGATTTTAAAGACCTCTTAGTACAATGGAGGTATATGTGAATGACATGTTAGTAAAAAGCTTAGAAGAATTACAACATATTTCCAATTTAGAAATATGCTTTAACCTTCTTCGACATTATAACATGCGACTTAACCCGACCAAGTGTGCTTTTGGGGTTACGTCGAGAAAATTTTTTGGGTTTATGGTAACCCACCGCAGGATTGAGGCCAATCTCGAGAAAATCAGAGCCATCGGAGATATGGCTCCTCTAAAGAATATTAAAGAAGTTCAATATTTGAATGGATGAATTGTTGCCTTATCCTGCTTTTTAGCCCATTCTGGGGATAAATACTTGCCATTCTTAAATACTAAAGGGAGCTAAAAATAATAATTTTCAATAGAGTGATGAATGTCAGTCTATTTTTGAGCAACTAAGAGAATATTTAGCATCTACATATTTATTATCCAAGCCTATCCAAGGAGAGATGTTATATTTATATCTTATAGTATCTTCCCATGCGATAAGCTTAGTTTTAGTGCGAGAAGAAAATGGGATACAATGACCAATTTACTATGTCAGTAAAATTCTCTCTAACATAGAAAGTCGTTATCCACTAGCAGATAAGATGGCTTTGTCTTTAGTTTTCATAGCGCAAAAATTGCATCCATACTTCCAAGCTCACACATCAGTGTTTACACTCATTTACCATTGAGGGTCATTCTATAGAAATCAAAAGTATCTGGGAGGTTAATCAAATGATCTGTAGAATTGGGAGAGTTTGATATCAATTTCCTACCCCGGCCAGATATAAAGTCTCAAGTACTCGTAGACTTTATAGTGGAATGCACTGCCCCAACTCCAAATGAGCTATCTACTACACCCCTTTTGTCTCCTCAATAGACCCTCTATGTTGATGGAACTTCAAGAAATACTAGTGCCGGAATAGGAATCTTATTTATTTTCCCTCAACAGGATACCTTAGAGTATGGACTTCACCTAAAATTCTCTATAATCAATAATATGGCTGAATATGAGGCTCTCATCATAGGGTTGAGACTTGCCATCGACTGTGAAGCTCAAGAGTTAATGATCCACACTAACTCTCAGCTTGTCACCTCTCAGGTTGAGGGAAAATTTAATACTCATAATACTCAGCTGGCACAATACCTTAGCTTAGTGAAGTCACTTCTTACCCATTTTAAGATACATCAAATCATTCACATACTGCGAGAGAAGAATACATGAGCTGACGCTCTCGCTAAGCTCGCTACATTTGCTATTGGAGATCTATTTAAGAGAAGGCATATTGAAAAAATATATTTTCCTAGTATCCAAGGGTCATGGGTAATACAAGCAATTAATGGGATAAAAGAACCTTCGTGGATGGACCCTATCCCGTCTTTCTACAAGAAGGGACCCTTCCTGAAGACCCAATTGCTGCAACTAGTCTCCAAAGGCAAGCTTCAAACTTTATTATTATCACAGGTGAACTATACAAATGAGCTTTTTCTGGGCCATACCTTAAATGCCTCTCACCATTAGAGGCCAATTATGCATTAAAAGAGGTTCACTCGGAGATATATAGAGAACACCTAGGGGGAAGGGCGCTAGGCCTTAAAATTATAAAGTAAGGGTTCTATTGGCCTATGATGGAGAAAGATACCTTAGAGTTCACAAAAAAATATGTGAGTTGCTAATTGCACACTAACCTTTCTCATATACATGAGCTCTCATCCCTTCAAAGCCCATGGCCTTTTGCTCAATGGGGAATTTATATCATGAGACCTTTTCCGATAGTGTCAGGGAAATGAAAGTTTATCATTTTAGCTATTGACTACTTCACTAAATGGGTGGAAGCTGAACCACTCACTAAAATCATGGAGGCAAATGCTAAATAATTTATTTGAAAAAATATAGTATGTCGATTCGGTCTTCTTGCAAAGATCATCACCAATAATAGAACCCATTTTACTGAAAAAGTCTTTATGCCTTTTTGTAAAGATCTTCACATTCAGCTGTTGTATATAGCTATGGCCCATCCTCAAACTAATGAGCAGACCGAAGCTACCAATAGGACTATACTCAAAGGGTTAAAAATAAGTCTTGAGAAGGCTAGGGGTAATGGGTTGATTAGCTCTCTAATGTTCTTTGGGCTTACTGCGCTACACCACAAACTCTGACTAGTGAGACACCATATAACTTATATTTCATCATAGAAGCTATTATACCAGAAGATATCGGGATTCCAAGTCCAAGAGTTCAATCATTCGATCATGATAGTAATGAAGAAAAACTCTGACATAACCTGGACCAACTCTCCGAAACTCGTGACATAGCCCTACTTCGGATTGCTTCCTACCACCAAAGTGTAGCATGTCACTTCAACACCCCATCCCATCTCTGGTGACTTGGTCCTGCGAAGTCTTGAAGCTACAGGCAAAGGCTCTCAATGCAATAAACTCTCACCTCTTTGGGATGGCCCTTATGTGGTTATAGATATGATCAAGCCAGGAACATTCAAGATCAAAGATCTAGAGGGAAAAACCTTATCTCAAACTTGGAACACCAAGAATCTCTAGAAATGTTATCAGTAATTTCTATTGCATAATTATTGCAACTTTTATTTTATCTCGTTTGTCATTTTCTCTTCAAACTCATACATGTGTTAAAATCATCTTATGATTGTATCATCGACCTTATCAGAGTAATGAGTTTATGGCATTTTCTTTCAAGCTTATTGCATATAAACAATCTCCTTCATTTAATCCTCCCACTTGAGAAATGTACAACTCACATTATGTCTCAGTCGGGGCATGATCAATCTCAAGGGGGACTTGATCGGACCTCTTCCATACAGGTAAGAAGTCAAGTAACACTTTGACTAATGCCTAGGATAGGTTAAAAAGTTTTTGGTGGATATTCCATAGCCTCTTCCATACATATAAGAAGTCAAGTAACACTTTGAATAATACCTAGGATAAGTCAAAAGGTCTTTGGTGGACATTCCACGATCTCTTCCATACAGGTAAGACATCAAATAAAGTTTTGACTAATACCTAGGATAGGCTAAAAAGTCCTTGGTGGATTTCTCATGGCCTCATCCATACAGGTTAGAATCATTGAATAATATTATCAATCACCTCGGATAGGTCAAAATAAAACAAGAGTAAATCACCCAAAAAAAATTTATATCATTAGCAGCACTAACATGATGATATAAGAAAGAATCAAAATTCTAAATACAAAAAATAATAATAATAAATAATAATACACAGATAAAAGGAAAATAAATGCATTCTCAAGTGATACTATATGATATCAACATCCTCCTCACCACTGAAAGTTGCTCCCTTAAACTCACTCTCAATCCCTTCATCTCCTGAATCTGGCGAAGGGCCTTCAAGCACTTGATTGGGAGACAAATTCTTAATACTAGCTCCAGTTTTATGATATACTAAGCGGATTCCTTTTAGGAATCCTCGGATGAAGCCTTCCTCTAAACTTTTTGGATAAGGTCGGTGTCCTTCACTTCAACATCAAGAATATGATTATGAGCTTCCTTGATAAGGTCCTTAATAGTATCGCGACAAGTTAGGGAGTTCTTAAAGTCTTCTACTACCTTCAAGGAGATTTGATTTGCTTCCGCTTATGATATTATAAGCTCCTCCTCGAAAAGACAGTCCTGTAATGCTTTCTTCTCCAGTTCAAGAGCTTTCTTCTCCGCTACAAGTGCCTTGAGTCTTTTCTCTTTATGGCGAGTCTCTGCCCTCACCTCAATCAGCTCATCATGAGTGCGCTCCACCTCTTGAAACTGGATAGAAAGAGAAGTTGACATGTTCTCTAGCTCAGTTCTACACCCGGTTAATTGATCCTCCAGAGCTGTCACTTCTTTGGCCTTAGCACTCATCTTTCGCTCATATTTGCCTTGCAGATATTTTACCTTCACAAATTTAGTATTTCATTCGTCTAGACCGACACCCAAATGAGCCATCAGCCCTAATGTTTGAGCTACCTATAATAAAAAAATTACAAATATTATACGAAGGAAAAAGGAAAAGAAGAAAAGAAGGAGAAGGAGAAGACAATGCACTAATTCGTCTGCTCGTTGACGTCCAGAGCATATGTGCTTTAACACCTCTTCAGGAATATACAGCTTCGTGAAATGAATTCCCCATTATGAGTTAAGATAGCTAAACTCTTAGAGGCCAACTAGGGGCAAACATCTTCTCCATAAATATTTGACGTAGTCACTTTGGCACATGTCTTCTTTTCTAAAGAAGAAATATTGCTATTATCGTGATTTCATAGGTTTCTTAAAAGAATCTGTGAATATGAGGAGACCTTTCATCACCTTTAGTTGATCTCTTCGGAAGAGCATGAGATCTCCGTACCTGAATGGAAAGGCCAACCATGAACATTCTATCTTCAATTATATATTTGCCAATATGACGTAACTCATGCTGCAAGCTTCCTGCAACAGAAATATTAAGATTCGTTAAGATTTCATTCTCTTCAATCAGTAATAGATCTGGAAGGTCATTCAATCTTCCCCATCTCTCAAGAAAATCCCACTCATTTTTCATAAAAAAGAATCCATTAGACCAATTTCTATATGGATCCGGTGCTGAAAATTCGATCCAATTCTTTATAGCCCGATAAAAAACACATACCTAAGCATCACATATGAATCTACATACTCGGTACAAGTATTTGATGTTCAAAGTCACACCACGCTCTCTAAAGAAGACAATCAAACCAACGATGATACTAAAGCTCAAAATGAAAATTGTGACAAAGCTACACCATATATTTTAAAGATCTCAATCAATTCAGAAGCTAAAGGGAATCGCAGTCCCGCACGAAGAATCATCTCAGAAAATGTAAAGTATCTTGGCGGAGGTGAACGGGCTCAATCAGACTTTTTGGCAATAATAGCCACTAACTTATTAGGGAAATGAAATTTCCTGAGGAGCACCATTAAACTATCTGTTGTGATAGTGGATAATATATTGTGTGTAGCTATCACACTATTGGTTTTCTTCCGGCCATCATCCTATGAAAATATATAATAAATAAATAAAAAGAGAGAGGAAAAGACAAAAGTCTGAGAATTGTGTGAAGCAACTCACTCATCCCAATACTTGGGCATATCGTTTCCTGACTTGGTCACTCACAGATAGCTTTGGATAAAATTTTCTGCCTACGATCTAATGAAAAATATACGCATACATATGAGATAAAAAAATCTATTCCTCTTTAATGATACTCTGAAATTACATGCCAGATTTTCTAAGTTGTTCAAAGAATGGTTCCTAATTGATGCTTCCTCGCCATCTTAGCAGTTGCCAACTGTTCAACCATCCATTGGAGTTTCAGGAAATTCAATTTTCTACAAGAAGAAGTAGAAACTACGGGCCTTGACCACCTCCTAACCCAGTTGGTTTGACGAGGACAGTTGATGCCTATTTCGAGGGAAAACCGGAGCCTCGTCGTATAAACTAGATCATCTCCAAACTCGGTTGGTCCGACGAAGATAGTTAATGCCTATTTCGAGGGAAAATCGGAGCCTCGCCGTATGAGCTACGGGCCTTGATCATCTCCAAACTCGGTCGGTCCAACAACGATAGTTAACGCCTCTTTCGAGGGAAAACTGGAGCCTTGTCATATGAACAATGGACTTTGATCGCCTCCAAACTCGGTCAGCTCGATGAGGACATTTGACGTCTCTTTCCAGGAAAAATCGAGCCTCACTGTATGAACTACGGCCTTAATTGCCTCTAAACCTAGTCGGTCCGATGAGGCTTAACACCTCTTTCGAGAAAATAGAGCCTCCAGATGAGCTACGGTCTTGATGAGCAAAAGGAATAACCTTCTCTTAAGAAGAAGGTCGAACTTCCGACAAAAGAAAAAAAATTTTACCCTAGCCCTTGAAGTTCCGCTAGATGATTTCTCATCCAATGCAGAGGAACACTAGAGCATATGGGAGTTATGACTCCTCACTTGATCTTAGAGGAATTTTTATAGGCCCACTATAGGGACAAAAATGGAAAAAATAAAAAAATAGAAATATACGGAAAAAAATTTGAAAAAAATTGAAAAAATGCTCAACGATGCATATTTCAGCGCTCAAGCCCACCACCACGGCACCCGCTGGCCCCGGAGTCCGCGGAGCTCTGGTGAACTTCGGCGAACCCTGGCTCACCATACACATTCGCGCCTTGTACCCACTTTCGTGATCATAATCTTATGCTCCCATGAAGATCTATTCTCTGAAACTATATAGCTAATAAAACCACAAATTCCATTAAGAATTTATTATTTTTAATTATTTAGCATATATTTTTGGATGATAGAGGTAATGTCATCCAAAAATAAGGGGCAACTGATATGACACTAGAAATTCTACTAGCCGAAGCACGAATCTTAATGTCAAAAGTAATCTGATTGTAAATTGAAACTCGTCTAGATCAAACACTTAAAATATCATTGGAAACTATGGAATATCAGTTATATCCCTAAATAGTTCCTAAATATAGAGTGTTTATGATTAAATCGAGCGTCTAGACTAGTCGGATCTAACAAGCCCAAGATCTATTGATTCTGACTTTATTTGAGCAATCAAATATTTAAAATATATCAGATGATCAAGGGAATCATTTTGAGCCATCTGATGAAGTGGTTTGGATTTTGTATATATTTACAGAAATGTCAACCCTCTTATTTATAAATAGCTCATCATTCTTCACATGAGGGGAGCCAAGCTAAAGAGAAGAGAGAGTTATAAAGCTTGAAAATCCTCCAAGCATAATCGTGCCACCACTCGATGGTCGCCGACCACCGCCGTTCGCTGCCAACCACCGTCGTTCGCTGCCAACCACCACCACCGGCCGCCGCCGTCATCCGCCACCGCCAACCCTCATCGTCATCAACTACTGTCACCGGTCATCACCGCCGACCACCATCGCCGGACATTGCCGTCAACCATCACGCCGTCATCTCGCCACCACTGCCGCGCATTCGCTGCAGCCACCACTATCGCTGCGGTTCTTGCTGCCACCGCCGCCACCGCCGCCACCACCATCGATCATCGTTGTCAACCACCATCGTTGGCCACCGCTTACCATCGCCGCCATCTCCGGTAATCACCACTTTCACCGCTACCGGCCGCATTCTACCGTTTCACCATCATTAACTATCACCAACACAACTTAACCTACATAGTTACACATTTGATCTGGGATTCCCATTGTCAACCCTTCTCATATACAATTCTATAATCCCGTTATCGAGAAAATTTTGTATTCTGAAATAGATACATAGTGAAAGAATTTTACTGGGCTAGGCCCCGTGAATTTTTTTCTCCTATTCAGGGTCTTTTCAGGTAAAAATTATGGAGTTTTCTTGTTCATTCTTCAAACATCTGTGTGTGTGATGGATCTCACAACAAAGCTAAGGCGTAAACTTTTATTCTACCGCAACTGATTTTCTAGCACGCAACAAATATATTTCAAATTTAAAATCTCCATAAACATAAAATATTGCGAAATTTTAAAAATTAAATATTAAATTATATAAGAATTTTGTATTGAATTTCAAAAGTATTTGTACACATAAGATTTTAACTATGACATAAAATAAATAAAATTCAACACATTTATAAACATTTAAAAGATAAAATAATAAAATTTAAAAATATTATATATAAAATAAAGAGTCATAATTATGTCATCAATTTTTAAAAATAAATAAAATGTTCAACACCTAAGTGCATTCTTGAAAATCTCACATTTCACACAATCTATTGCTACCCTTAGTATTTCAAAACAATCATCACCTCTAAATATATTTTTATTTCTAATTAAAATGTAAATAAAATAAAATAAAAATAAATAAATAAATAAGAAAACTAAAATCACACCAAATTAGCCCTAACTAAAAGGAGATTTGGAACGCTCTATTTGGCTAGCAAATTTTTTTAATTTTCAAAAAAAAAAAATCATAGAAACCGGATCACCACTCATGATATTAAATAAAAATATAGAAAATAAAGAAAACACAAGTAATTTATTATAATTCGATCTCATATATGTCACTAGTATAGGTTCCTTTACTAGAGCTAAGGCAAGAGAGAAAAAAGCCGCTCATATAGGCCTCATCACTTAGAGCAAGAGAGCATGAGGACTTAGAGATTGAAGGAAGCATGAAGAGCTATGAAAGATTTATTTTTATGTATTTTATGTTATGTTTAATTGTGTGGAACTTTAAGTCTTATTATAATGTATATTATAATTAGTACTATAATATGTTTTTTTAAAAAAGGAAAGGCTTAAGTGCATATTGTAATTATAATTAATTAGTTAATTATAATATAAAATTTTATATGTAGAGCTAATTGAATTGATAGGGTGGAGGGAGTAATTTGGATGGTTAATTTGCCCTCCCTCTCACCCATGCCCTCCTAGTTTCAAAATTCAAGTGTGTCATGTACTTAAGAACTTATTTTTGTTAATGGACTATTATTATTATAATTATTATTATTATTATTATTATTATTATTATTATTATTATTATATTTGTAAAAAAATTTGAGTGAGAAAACTTTTGATTAGAGCTTGGTGGCTAGCTAAGAAAGGAGGATTAGGTGATCCACTTTCCACACTATGTTGGTAGTAGTATCTTTGCTTGTTTACTTTAATTTTATATATTTAATTTTTGTTGCTGTTGTTGTTGTTGTTGTTGTTGCAATTCTCTATTGTGAGACGTTATTAGGGTTGTATTATACTCTATAAAATTCAAATCATATAATATAAAAAAAGCTATAAAAAAGAAATATAAATCTTATATGCCACTAGAAGAAGTGTATAACCTTACTTTGAGTGGCTTAGCCAACCTAAGTGAAGTCATTTTATTCTTCTAGAGGCTCTACATAAGTTCATCCAGTAGGTTAGCCAACTTGAGTGAAGTCACTTCACTATATACCAAATAAATTTATCACGAGTCAAAGAGTAGACCCTAAATTTGAGTTGGTCAAGTAGATCTTGACTTTGACAAGTTCCTTATGAATTGAACATCATGGGCTAGGTGAGATCACCTTAACTAGATTGAAGAATTCCCTTTGGTTCGAATATTATGAATGTGTAGATATACATTATAAGATTTAAGCATGATTCGAATAAGGGTCAGGTATGGTTCATACATTATTTAAACAAGTTTGAACAAGAACTACCTTACAAAAATGGAAAAAAAAAACAAGCAACTATATTAAAAAAATAGAATAGCTATATACAAAATGTATGTATGTATGTATGTATATATATAATTATGATATTGATATAAGAAGGATGCAGATAGTCCGAATCATCGTAGATGTACGGTCTAATTGCTACATTGACTTTATAATACTCTCCTCAAGATGAGATGTAATCATTTCTAATAGCTATCTTGGATAGAAGTGTTGATAATGAATTGCATAACAATTGCTTTGTGAAAATATTGGGTAATTAAAGTTTTGGTTAAATTTGCATCAATTTGATGGTTCCATTTGTGACTTTTTCCTTGACAAAATAACAATAAATTGTTATGTGTTTAGTACATTCATGAAAATAAGATTAGTAGTGATATAGATAGGGTTGATTATCAAAATATATGGTTGCTAGGTTGGATGTTTTTTTCTTCTAAAATCATTAAGTAGTTACGCATATACGTAATTTTGATCGTGCTAAGGCTTGATATTCCACTTCTGTTGAAGATCTTAATATTCTATTTTGCTTTTGATTTTCATGATATTAATTATTCTTCCATGAATATAAAAAAATCTAGTGATATATTTTATTTTTTACACTACATGATCCTTAATATGCATTTGAAAAGGCTTTGAGATGTATAGGAGACTAAGATGAGAAAATATAGTCTTTATCCAAATGTAGATTTTAAGTATCATAATAGATGATTAATAGTTGTGATATGTGGCATTCTAAGTGGAGCTAAAAAATCAACCTAACTTGTTTATTACAAATGTGATGTCTAGTTGAGATAAGATGAGGTATATCAATTTTCTTATAAGTCTATAATATTGAGATGCATCGAAATAGGCTGAAATGCGCCGACAAGCTACTCGTAGCTCAGCTCGATTAGAGTTCGTTCATGTTCGTTTGATTAACTAATCAAACAAGCTTGAACATTTTTTTTAAATACTCGATTGCAAAATGAACAAGGTTGAGCAGCTTGTCATTCGGTTCATTTAAGTTCATGAACATTATCATTTAAAGCTCATGAACAAGCTCTCTAAGGAGCTCGATTATGGCTCAACTACGTGAACAGTATTGTTCAAATTATTATTTTTTTAGATTTAATAAGCTTTAATTGATATAGCTTATGTATATTTCTCAACAAGCTGATCGTGAACAAGCTCGATTAAGGCTTGATTAAAGCTCATTTATTTTATTAAACGAGCTGCTCGTTAACAAGCTCAATAATCCAATTTGAATTGAGCTCTTGAACAAACTCGAATCGAGCTCAAGCTCAATAATGGTAAATAAGCTCAAGCTTGAACACCATTAGTAAAAGCTCAAATCAAGATCTTCGATAATATTAAACAAGCTCAAGCTTGAACACATATATGCTCGACTCGGCTCGGCTCGGTTCATTTGCAGCCCTAATCAGAAACAAGGTCCTCTTAGCTGGCATTTAGTTGTGTGTTGGGATACATTGGTGTCTTGCTTTGTTTGCTACCAAGAAATCTAGTATCATCGAGAAGTTGGTGCATGTAGTGTCGCTGAGTGAGTGTGATGCTTTCACTAGATTGGGTTATTTCAAGGACAAGGAAATAATTGAGATTACCTAGGTCTTGTAATTTGAATTTTTTAATTAACATATTAGTTTATTAAAATGTAGGGTGGAAAATAAGTGATGAAAGAGAGTATATTTCTAGGTTTGTGCTTTTTCTTTTTTTCTTTAGCATAAGATTGCTTCTGCATTGGATGCTTCAGTGATTGTGAGTTTGCTATTTCCCTTCTTTAGTGTTTAGGCACACAGTGGAAGATATATTAAGCAGACAAATATTTCCTCTCTCATGAAAATGTGCTTTCAAACTTAGAGTGCGTTTGGGGTAGCTTTTTCTACTCGCGGTGCGGTTCAAATTGCACTGTTCTTAGCATTTGGTGAATTATAGAGAGGTTATATTTTGAATAATCTACAGTGAAAAAGTTATATTTTTCAACTTGACATGACCAAGTATGACGTCGGCCAAACAGATGCAGTTTTAATTTTTGAAAAAAAAATAAAAAATTTAGCATCAACCACTGCTTCTTAGAGAGTAGCTCAACAATTATTTGTTCATACAGCTGAAGCTGCCTCAAATAAACCCTTAATCAAGTGTTCACTTTTCTTCACTATGAGCCTACCATCACTCTTTTTAATAAAAGAGAGAGGAAGGGGAGATGGATGGAAGATTTTCAAGAATTTGATAGTCAAAATCACATTGAAATCTACAAGGTCACAAGCAGCTTCTAGTAGTAGCCATCATTGGGTGAACATATATAAAATTTTTACTGTATTTTTATGTGTTGACATTCTAAATATTTTTTTCTGCTTTTTTATACTTATACTAAGTGATTTAATTTGTTTTTTATCAACTACTCAACATGCGATGGGGGTTGTGCCAATATTGAACAGCTGAAAAACCTACCAACAGAACTAAAGCATGCAGCTAGCTGATATATTGTCAAAGCTATAGTCATGAATCAACATATTTGTTTTTCTTTCTTTTTTATAATTTTTATCCTTAACGCTAAATGAATTCTTAAGCTACTAAAAATAAATAAAGCCTTTATATTATAGCAGTTATTGTAATTAAAGTGTAATGACTAGTCCACAAAATAAAACCAAGATAAAAATTTATATATATAAAAAAAGAGCATAATGAGATTATGTATCTGTGATGTCTGTTATATTTGAAAATGTTTGAGCATATTATATGCATCAGACCAAAAAAAAAAAAAGATGTTAACAAAACAGCCACAAATTATGCATTTTTAGATTCTTTGATCTTCTTAAAACTTCTCTTATTGTTTCTCTCCACCCATGTCCTGCTCTGGTCTAGCTTTCTCTATCAAATGAGGATTGTTGTCCAAGAAACGCAGAATCCAAGCTTCCATTAATGAATATTTTCTCTTCAATGAATCAATCTCAGCAGTACTGTCACTCCTTGTTTTCTCCAACTGCTCCTCAAGCCTCGAGCAATTGCCTCTCTCCTTTTCGACGTCTTCCATTAAAAGTGGATCTTTTCTTGACCATGCTTCTCCATCTTCTCATACCTTCCCTTCAATGACAAATTCTTGCGTTTCTCGTTCATGATTTCCATCTCCAGCTTCCTGAATGCTGGGACCAATTCCTTCTCGAAGCTGTCAGTTTTAGCCGCCAGATGGGATAATTTGGCGGAGAGATCCCTCAAAGCCTCGGACTTGGATGACTTTTCTCGGGATTTGAGAATATCGGCGACCCTTTTGAACTCAGACCGTCTGAAAGAGGACTCGAGGAAAGAGATAAGCTCTGAGTTGCTTAGGCTATCGAGATCTGGTTCGCCATCGTTCGACGCCCCAGGTAACGGAGAAGAAGAGCTTTTTGGGCGGCTCGTAGACATTTTCTTCAAGGCTGGAGAGAGCGGCCGATGAAGCTGAAAATGCAGTAGAATCGCCATTAAAAAGTTGGAGAGACGGGGGTGTTTGATAACGGATTTATACGAAATTTAAGCGCTTAAATCTTGTAAATCTCATCAAAAACTTTTTGGGAATTTAGTAAATCCCGGATTTAATAAATCCAGTAAATCTTATAAATTCCTTAAATCCTGGATTTACTAAATCCTGTAGGAAGGCGTATTTACTGGATTTATAAAAACTGAAGCGTGCGCAGGGAGGAAAGGCGAGGAAGGATTTCCATTGCGGCATTCTTATGATTTTTCTTTCATATACTTTCGTTGTTTAATTTTATGATATTAATCTATTAATATAATTTAATAGTTAATTAATTTTAATTAATTAATAGAATATTAATACATATTACTTTAAATTAATATTAATAGTAATACTAATAATTGATTAATTAATATTTAAGTTAATTTTAATTAAGTAAACTAATAATTTATTAATATATCATTAAAATTTAATTATAATTTAATAGTAAATTGAATTTAACTAATATAATAATTAATATTATTTTTAATATAGATTAACTGAATTTTATTTATTTTAATTTAATAATATTAATGATTAATTGATATATTATTATAAATTAGATATCATAGATATAATTATTATTTTAATATCTCAAACTAGAATGTGGTATGATAACGAGTTATTTTCATATTTTTTTTAATTTTTTTTAATTTTAACAGATTTAAATTCTCAAATAATTTATCAAATATCTCTTTAGATTTAATGTAATTTAATTAATCTCTTATCAAATATTTTTTAATTTAATATTTATAAAATTAAGATATATTGAACTTATTAAATTATATTTAAAATAAAACCAATCTTACCAAACACCTAAGAGAAAGCGGAAAATAAAGAGGCTATAGAATTTTATATGCCTAAACGCATGTTGAAATGAATTATGGGTCAAATCAAGTGAGAAGAGGGTGAAGCTCTGTCAGTGAGAATTGCTCTCACAGGTCAAGTGGTTCTCATATATGCAAGAAAGGAGGCCCTCATTTTACAAAAGTGATTCAAGATGATATGCATGATATTAAGCATACAACATCCAACTAAGGAGTTGCTAAAATCTTTTAATTATCTTGATTTAATGCCTAGGCTTTATGTAAGGTTATGAGTTATTTATAAAATTTAGTTTTGAGTTGTAGTTAGGGTTGAAAAAAAAAATTCTAAGAGCCCGCACATTAAATTACCATATATGAAAAAACTAAGAAAAGACATGTCATTTCTATTGTGCAATTGTAAACAAAACATCAAATAATTTATAAACCCAACGTAAAAAAATATCAGGTTTGGTGCAAAATTATCATACAACCCAAGAGAAAGAGAAATGGAGCTCTACCCTTATACAACCCAGTATATGAAAGAATAATTACAATTATAAATAAAAAATGCTATAGGGGGTCTTCTTATCTTCTTTCTTCATATCTACTCTATTTCTTCATTTGGGTTTGCTTACTCCAAAGGCATCACGGAGGCCTCCCAAGACAAAGCCTTCTAGCCTCCACTCATCATAATCCCCCCATAACACTAATCCTAATTCCTAATGCACAATTATATTAAAAATAGGAAAATTAAATCTAACTACACCGACAAAATAAGTGTTAGCTAAACACACCATACAATCCAAGCAGTTATATGCATGATTTGGACTTAGCACCCTGCACATGAATAACAAAGTCTACCTATCCTAATTTAGATTATGCTTAGGGGTTAAGCAACCTATAAAAAAGAATATTTATATTTATTTTAAGAACCCCTTAAGCACAATCTCTTGTAGAAAATATAATTAGGCTAATAATGGCCTAAAATCTAGTCTACGAAGCATACACCCTAATATCCAGCCTACAATAATACATCATAAAACTAAACATACATCAAACCATGCACCGCTCTAATATAAGGCTAAAAGTGATGCCTTAATCTAAGGTGTTTGTATTAAGGCTTATATGGTATGCCTTAACTAGGCTTTGTTATAATTTTCTAAGTGAGAAAGGATTTAATTATAAAGGATGATTTTACTTTAAGTGGTTTAATTGATTTGTGAATTTTACTTAATATTTTCTTTTGTTTGACTTGGTTTATACTTAACAACTGTGTTATAAAGAGAAGAAAAGAGAGGATCACCCTCCTTTACCTCTACCTTGAGCTACATCTAAAGAATATTAATTAATCAATTCTCTTTAATGAATGGCTTATTATATATTTTAATTAATGTTAAGTTTAGGTTCACTTTAAATAATCTCATTTAATAAGAAAGGTATTTTAAGATTAATTAGAGTTAATTACTATCACTCAACACATATTTGTTCATTTCTTTCCATTATATGTAGCATGCATATGATTAAGTCATAAACATGTCTATGCATACAATATATTTTTGGCACACTTAAATGCAGGATGCATGAATAATAGAACATCAGCATTCTCATTCATTAGCTACATACACATTCAAATGTATAAAAGTTCTAAGCAACTACTTCGCCATTATTTGATGAGGAGAATGAGGTAGGAACCTCCTTAGGCTACTTAAAGCCATGCATCCCCAGGTGTCCAGACTTGATATACCTGCTATTCTTAAATACATGTGGATGTATAAATAACTATAAGAATGAAAATCATGCAAAAATTATATTTTTGTTTTGAATTATGCATATGGAATAAGGTGAGGTTTTCATTCATTAGTCAAATGCACACACAAGTATATAAAAGTTATAAGCAAGTACTTCACTGTTTGACCTAGAACAAGGTAGAAACCTCCTTGGGGCTACTTAAAGTCATGCATCCCCGGGTGTCCAGACTAGATATACCCGTTATTCTTAAATACTCATGAGTGTACAAACAACTATAAGAGTGTAAACCATGCAAGAATTATATTTTGATTTATTTATAGATGTGAGCTAAAATTCTATCTAAATTCTAACATGGATATACATAAGAATAAACCCAAGCAAGTGTTGTGTCCTTTTCAAATGAACTATACACTTGTTAATATTCATATCTTTATGTAAATTCATGAAGATTAAACAAAAGAGAACTTCATATCACATGTTCTAAGTTGTAAGCACATATAAGCTTATAAATACTGATAATTATCATTACTCTGTGTTATAGTTGATTTATATACTTTTAAAATGATTTTCCATTTAATAGTGATAATAGCCATATATATTTTTAATTTAAGCCAACACATGCAACTTGACATAAAGGAAATCATTTCATTTAATTAATTTTTAAAAATGGTGAAGGCATGGTTACAAGTGGCATACAACATTTAATACAATTGGAGAGAAATAAAAGAACATAAGCATATAATTTCATTCAATCCAATTAATTCTTAAGGACAATCATATTGAATAAGATCATTTACAACTAACCAAACTTCCTTAATATCATTTTTTTTATTTCATATTTGATTGGATTTAAGAAATATGAGAAACATTTGCTAATCCTAATCTCATTCCCCATATGTGAATCAATTTGATTTAATGAAAAGCAATTAGGTTGATTTTATTAATTAGTTAACTTAAGTGTGGATTAAATCAATTAATTAAACCCTTACCTATGTTACCTTAAGGTAATTAATTAAACAATTACGAGATAATATGATATGCAAATAAATTAAAAAAATAAATAGCAATGCCCCTATAAAATGAAAGGGGCCTAATGTAATTAGCTCACAATCATTAATTAATTTAGCTTAAGGAACTCACTTAATTATTTTATGGTTTTCTCACATATGTGAGCTAACCATAATTTTAGCTCTCTCTTAGGTTATTGAACACCCAAGGATTAGTTAGGGAAATCAGATTTAATTAAATTTTTTAATTTAATTAATTAAAGGATTAATCCATTAATTCATTTTTTTTCTCTTTCTTAATTATCAAATTTGATTATCTTTTGAAAATGAGATGGACATAAGGGAAAAAATTTGAAAAAGAGGTCCTAACCTAATTCCATAAGCTATCCATTTGATCAAGCATGAATTCATATAGTTTGAGTTTTAATTTAGCCAATTAAGTCATTGATTAATTAATTAATCATTAATTAGCATTTTTGGTTGAAAAGAGAGGAAAAATTAGGGAAAGGATTAGGGAAAAGCTCCAATCTGATTCCCTAAGTCTCCTTACTATTCAAAAATAATTAAGGAGTCCAAATGATTAATTAATTACTATTCATATACTTAATTATCACTTAATTAAGTTAAGAATGCAATTAGGGCTTAATCAATCAATTTTTCTAATTAAGCAACCAATAAATTTCAAGAAAAATAGGAGAGGCAGAGGTCTTCCCCCTAAACATTCTCAAAAGTTTAAAATTAATTGAATGATTAAGTAAAGACTTATTAAGCTAATTAAGTTTTAAATTAAATCTTAATTAAGCCAAAATTACTATTCAAAATTAATTAATAATTTTAATGGATTCCTCTCTAAAATACCTTTGAAATGAGCTCTCATTTGTATTTTTTAAATTTTCTACAATTAGTTATGAATTTTGAAAGTTTCAAAATTTAAATGGATTAATTAACCCAAATTAAAGCTCTAATCTTATCAGCGCCATGTGGCATGCTGATGTGTCTTTCTATATGGCACCGTAGGATTGGTTATTTAAGTTATCATATTGCGCGGCTGAGTCAGCCGGCAGCGGGACGGGCTTTCTCGTGAGCCATCCGTTCTAAGATCAAACGGCCACGATCAAACCCAAGGTTGAGTAGGATTAATTCGGTTGATCTAGCGTGATTTTATCAAGACCATCCATTTCGATCATACGAAATGGACGATCTGTGATCTATCTCCTCCTGAGCGGCTAAAGACGGAGATCGTCTATCGTTCATCGCTCAATCTGAGCTCACTTGAGCTCAAATGGAGAACAAATCGATCCCACGCCATCAAGGAAGCAAAATAAAAATATCTAATGGTAGAAATCTCATGACATGCAACTTTTCTTCAAAAATCTTTAAACCATTTTAAGCTAAAGGTCAGTTTCAATGGCATACCTCAAGGGAGCTTAGGATCGGTGGTTACAATGATTAAGGAAGTTTAGTTTAGTAAAATGAAACTCGTTGTGGCATGATGATTTGAGGTGGATTGCTTGGAAGACCAAGGCATAGGACAGAAGTGGTCGGCTTCAATCGAACTCCACCCTCTGGTCATCAGGAAGCTTAGGGCATGATTTGTTCTCACTCGTCTGGCTCCAAGGATGATGTGTGCAAAGTTAATTGCACTTTGATGGAGGTTTGAGCAAATGATAATCAGATTGGGGTTTTCTTATTTCAGTTTTTAGTAAAACTGATAAAAGAAGAGTTGGGGAGACGTGACTCTGGCTGCTAGGGTTGAATCAAGTGTGTGTGTTTGGATTTGAGTTAGAATGAGGGGGTACACCCCTTCATTCCTTGGATCGGACGACTAGCTTTATTTGGCCATTTTGATCAAATGGTTACCATGGGGAGCTTGATTTGGGCAGGGAATCATCTTAGCTGGCTTCACTTGAGTGGAGGAGGGTGTGAGAGTGGCTGCCATGGGAGAAGTGGATGTCTTGTGGCTTTCCAAGTGTTCCAATAGGAATGGGAAAGTGATTTCACCTCCCCATGAGTCATGGCCTCCCAACCCCGGTCGTTAGCTGTCCATGGTGCCTAAGTGGACCAATAGATGGGTGAAAAGTAGCCAAGGAAGAGAAATGACCATTCCCCCCAAGTGATTTGCCTCATGTGATGCCCTTAGCCCAATGGTATTTTGGTCATTTTCTAATAGATTTGATTTGAGTAGATTTGAGATGAGTCAAAAGTGAGTTAGCCCAAATGTCAAGTGATTTGGAGTTCATTTGGTTTGATTTGGCTTAATTTGACCTATTAGGTCAAAAGAAGGTCAAGTTGACCAATTGGTCAAATTTGATCAAACCAAGGGTTGGGTCAAGTTCACATGACCATTTAGAGTGTATTGGTGTCATTGGTTTGGTTCAATTTGCTTTATATTTGATTTTGCTTCTTTGGATTCATATAGGTCAAATGGGTCAAGTTGACCAATTTGACCAAATTGGCCAAATTGGCTTGGATTGGGTGTTGGTTCAAGTTCAATTGGTTAATTAAAAATGATTGTAGACATTGGTTTGAATCAATTTGGATTTTATCCAATTTGATCCTTTAGGTCAATTTAAGTTGTTAAGTTAGGTTGACCAATTGATCAAATTGGGCCCAATTTTGGCTTTGGTCAAGTTCAATAATCAATTTGGAATGAACTTGACCATTGATTGCAATCAATTTGGTTCAGGTTATAATTTGGCTAGTTTGGGTTCATATAGGTTAAAGGGTTTACTTGGTCAACGGGCTAGGTTGACTTTTTTTGACCCAATTCATGATAATTGATTAACCTATGATGATCAATGATCATGAAATGAAGTTTGGATTGGCTTAATTTACTTTGATTTGAATTGAATTGGATTTTGGTTCATGTAAGTCAAATTGGCCACTTTAGATCAAGTGAGTCAATTGGGTTTACTTGGCTTAATTTTGAGTTGAGTTTGATTTAGTTGAGTTTATATATGGATGTGGTGTTTATTTTGGGATGTGGGACACCACGCAGATCTTAGGGGATACTTATTGAAGTGGGAGGGTATGACATTAAGGAATGATGTCCTATCTCGGAAGATAGAAATTACTACCCTATAATAGACCTAATCACCTAATAAGGACTCCTAAGGCATGATGGGTCTTCGAATATACCAGAGATATTTCCCCTTCTTTACATGGAAAAGTAAAGTAGGGTTTATTTTAAGTCGGGTTCGTTAAGTTCCCCCCATAGTTAATTACATCTTAAGGAATGGGAATTCCTTAAGAATATTCTTGATTAAGGTAGACAATTAGGATATCCAAAGATTTCAAGGTTAAGATTATCAAAGGATTGGCTATTTTAGAAAATCAAATGGGATAGATCAAGGATAAGACTTATTTTTGGAATCTGAAGGAGAAAGTAAGAAATACTCATGTTACTAGGAAGCCTAATGAGCATTCCAATCTATCCTATAATTGGGCTTTATATTTTTGAAATTAAAGAGAGTTAATTATTTGAGTTGACATTTTATTAGATTGTCAGGGCTTATAATTTCATAATATAAGATTGTGAAAATGCCAAAGAGGTGGGGATTTATGCTTGTAGCCTAAAGGAAACAGCTACCTCAGATTCCTAAACTAAGGAGCCTTGGTATAAAAAAAGGCACGACCTAAATCTAAGGCAAAAATGAGTATATGGTTTACCTCCATAAGAGAGAAAAAATATCCCGACTGCTGAACTTATTACTACCTGGAGTGGCAGCCAGTTAACTTCTCCTACGCTTTAAATCCATGTAGGCAAGTCTTATGCTTTGCAAGATGGATAAGCTGTTGTTCAGTTAGAAAGGAGATTAAGTTCTTAAACTCACTCCCTAAGACACTAGAGCATGAGTGGTATGAATCCATGACTTAATCTAATGCAAATTTTATCAAATTTATTTGATTCTTTTGGACTTTTTATTTTGACACAGGATATGGGATTTTGTATGCCTAAATGCATGAGAATTTGATTATGGGCCAAATCAAGAGAGAAAGGGGTGTTCTTCCACCAAAGGCTCTCATAGGTTAAGCCTTCATTCTCTGGCAAAGATGGAAGTCCCCTCTTAATAAGAGTGAAATAATATGACATGCATGATATTATACATTCATCCATCTAGCTAAGGGGTTGCTAATAATTTTATTATCTTGATTTAATTCCTAGGCTTTTATGTGAGGTTATGAGTTGTTTTAAAATTTTAGTTATGAGTTGTTAGTGGGATTGAAAATTTAATTTTATCCTACACTGCATCTGCCACACATTAAAGCATCAATCATGAAAAAAACTATGAAAAGTATGTTGTTCTAATGTGCAATCTAAACACAACATCAAATAATTTTATAGACTACCGTAAAAGAATAAAAGGCCAGTGCGATCGGGTTCCTCCGTACACCCCGAAAAGATAAAAAAAGATGGGTAGCCGAGCTCTACCCTTATACAACCTAGATTACAAAAAAATAATACATGCTATGGGGTCTTCTTATCTTCATTTCTTCATCTTCTTTCTTTGATTTGATTTGCTCCAAAGGCATCACAGGGCACCCCAGGGACTAAGCATTCTGGGCACTGCTCATCCTAATCTCCCATAACACTAATCCTAATTCCTAATGCAAGATTACATCAAAAATAGAAAAAGTAAATCTAGCTACACCTGCAAAATAAATGTTAGCTAAACACACCATACAACCCAAGAAGTTATATGAATAATTTAGACTTAGCACCCCACACATGGGTAACCAAGCCCACCTGTCCTAACATGGGTTACGCTTAGGGGCTAAGCAACCACACACCAAAAAGTATTTATATTTTTATTACAGTGGCCCCTTAAGCACAACCCCTTGCAGAAAACATGATTAGGCTAATAATGGCCTAACATCCAGTCTACAAAATAAACACCTTAACATCTAGTCTAAAACATAACATCACAAAACAAAACACAACATCATACATACAACACACTAACTTAGCACTAGAAGTGGTGACTTAGTATTCTAATGTGTGTGCTTAAAGCTTGTGTGGCAAGACTTTACTAGGCTTCTTTAGTTTAAGTTTTAATTTGGAGTATGAATTTGTTTAAATTTTACCTTTGGGTGATTTTAATTTAAATGATTTAATGATTTATTTTTTTATTTCACTTTTATTTAGTTAAAATGATGTTTAGATTTTCAAGAATGAAGAACAAAATGAATTCCATTTGTAGATGGAACTCACCCTATTCTACATCCTAATTCTTAAAGAATTTAACTAAGGTCCTCAAGTATCTTAATTAGCCCATTTGAATTTGTGTAATTTATTTAATTTGATTTAGAGCTTAGAATTTGAGTTTGTTTAAGTATCTGATTGATTGATTTTGGATTAGATGTTTTAGTTTAATTACATCTTGATAATTCAATGGCCTTAATATCTAATGAAATTTCAGTTTGTTTAAGTTTATGTGTTTTTTGGTTGATTAATTTTAAATTAGATGTTTTGATTTAATTAAATCTTGATAATTCAATATCCTTTTAAATTAATATCTAACTCTTTCTTTTTTATTATGGTTATATGACTTAACTTTATGCTTATTTAATTTGATTGCATTCATTTATTTGTAGTTTGATCGGATTCGATTATTTGAGATTTTATTTTGATTTTAATTTGATTCTTCTTTGTAATTAGGACTTTATTTTTTTAATCACATCCATTTGTCATGTTCATCAAAGTTTGGTTTGTATTTTAATTTCATACATTGGATATTTGATTAGTTTATCTTATTTAAGTGGGTTGAATGAGATTTGATTTGATTACATATTAAATTGATGAGAGACTTTCTTAATTTAATTTAATTTAATTTGATTTGATTAGCTTTATTGGTCTATGGGTTTTGCTTAGGTTCAATGTGATCATGTGATTAGCTTAATTAAGAAGTTTATTTATGTTAATTATAAAGGTTTGTTTAATTTTTAATTTGGTTTTATGTTTGTTTAGACTAATGATGTAATTAATGACTTAATAATTTAAGTTTAATTTAAGTTTTGATTAGTATTTAATTACATTTATGTTTGATTAAGCATAGGTTTAATATGATTAATTTAATTAACTTAATTATTTTATTTAAGAGGTGTGATTAATTATTAAATTAAATAAAATTTGCTTAATTTTTAATTTGATTTCATATTTATTTAGGTTAATGATATAATTAGTGAGGTAATGATTTAAGTTTAAATTAGGATTTAATTAACATTTAATTATATTTTATGTTTGATTAAGCTTAAGTTTAATATGATTAATTTAATTAACTTAATTAGTTTATTTAATAGGTATGATTAAATTAATTAGTAGATTAATTAAGTGTTTGATTTGAATTAATTTTAATTTGATTTATAAAATTAATTTGATTTATTAAGATGATGGATTAATTTATTAAGTTTGCATTGATTAGATGTTTGATTAATTAAGTTTGATTAGGTGTAATTAAATTTTTAAATCATTAGATTAATTAAGGGTTTGTTTAATTAGAGATTAATGACTTAAATTTTCACATGTGAGTGATTTGGTTTAGTTAAGTGTTTTCCTTAAGTTTGATTTGATTAAAGGATTATTGTTATTACCATCATTATTAAGTGAATTAATTATTTATTTCATTTCAATGATTATTTATGAGGTTTTGATTATTTGATTTTTGTTTATTTGATTTCATTAACATATTAGATTTAGTTATTATGTTGAAATATTTAATAATTAATTATCTTATTCCAAATGGATGTGATTTAATCATATGTTAATTAAGTTTATTTAATTTTATTTGGTTTAATTATTAATATCATATGATTATGTTGAATTGGTTTATTAATCAATTTGATCTTTAGTTTATTTAATGATTAATTAGTTTCAATTTATTTATATTCATTATGGAGTTTCATATGATTAAGACTTCATGCTTAGTGTAGGTTTAGTTATATTAGTTTGACCCATATTAAAGTTTCCTAAATTTGTTGAATTTGAGTTTTATTTAAGATTTAATCATTTAATTGAGTTTTATTAGCTTAAATCATATTTAATTTAATTTCCTCTGAGGATGATATTTTTCTAATTTGAGGATTGATTAATGATAGCTTAAGTGTTATTTCATTTCTCATTTTGATTTGATATTTAAATTATTTTTAGATTATGTTTTAATTAACTCCTTAATTGATTATACTTTAATCTTAAGTGTTTGTTTGGGGTTCATTAGGATTCACAAAATCACATTATTTTCTTAAGAGTCCTAGATGTCAATTGAAGTGATTTAAGCAATTTTGAAGATTTTTATAAATTTTTGAATTTTTATTTGATTTATTTTATTAAAATGGACAATCTGAACTTCAAAATTTAATTTCTCCTAATCCAGAAGTTCTCTTCAATTGAAATTTTTATGGTAGGTGTATTTTAACCTTAGTTTCAATTCTTGAAAATTTCAACTTAATCTAACATATATATTTTTAGTTTAATTAATGAAATTTTATTTATACTAAAACTTAAATTAAGCTTAAAATACTTAGTAAAATTTGGGTATTTTAAGTTTTTCAGATTCCTCTCAGAAAGATGAATCCAACAAGCCATTGTTTACAATTTTTGGTTAAGTATTTTATTTTCTATGAATTTTTAAAATTTCAGGCAATTTAAATTAATTTTTTAAATCAAAAAAATATTTTGTGGCACTGACGTAAGCCATCGAGCAGGAAAGACCGGTCAACGGCCTGGAAAGTGACCCGCAGCTCTCTTTGGACCATCTGATTGTAGATCAGACGGGCCAGATCAGATCGCGCAATCCAGAGGCCAGGATCGTGTGATCGGCGTAAGATCTGAGCCGTCTGATCGCGCGAACCGCACGACGGACGGTCCAGATCACATCGGTGATTGAAGGCCGCACGATCCCGTAATGAGCTGTCCGATCCATGAACCGGATGGATGGCGGTCATGCCCCGTGGATGAACAGTATTTTCAGGCTTTTTTAAAGGGAAAAATGGGATTTCTAAGTGAAAACTTATCCAAATGGACCCGTTTTCATGTCAATTCGCACTGGAAAAAAAATTATTTTCTAATTGGGATGATTTAAAGTAAAAATGTGGGATTATCCAGTAGAAATTCCTAAAATTGCAAGAAAATTAACACAAAATACGAGAAATCCTAAGGTCGGCTAAAGTTTGGAGAAATTTACCTCGTCAAAGATGGTTTCTAGCGGTGAATATTCGAAGCTAACTTCTGTGAGGAAGCTTTAGAATGATCTTTAACCCTTGCCTCCTTTTAGAACGTCGTCTTCTCTAATGTTTACCGTCGTCTCGCTGGAAAAGTAACTATTTGTATTTTTGAGCTCAAAAATAGCTCAAAGAGGTGGGGGATGGGTTCCTTTTTTTCTTTGGGGAGCTTTTGGGGGCTGAATGGTGGTGGGAGGAAGAGATCTAAAGCTTCATTTCCACCTCCTTTTATAATGACCGAAAATAGATTCTTTTTTGAATTTTTTGGCTCCAAATTGATTGTCATCTTGCTTGGGGTGGTTGGGGTGGATGATGGATTGATTGAGGATTTTAGATTTTTGCACCAAAGTCCTCTCTTACTGCCAAATGATCAGCCCAATTGAATGCAAATATTGGTGAGGAGTTAAGTGCATGTGATGGGGGAGAATTAAATGAGCTTGGGTGGAATCCTATATAGGGGAGGATCTGTGAGGGGTTTAAATAGGTTGAGTTGATTTTGTGCTAATCCCAAATGAGTTTGGGTTAGGTTTGATCAGCCCCCAATGGGTCATGGCTTGGTTTCAAGGGGTTTGGCCCAATTTGGGTCATATGGGTGATATTGAGTCAAATTGATCGATTTGACCAAAATTGGCCAAATTAGCTTGGGTCATGGGTTGATTCATGTTCAATTGGTTAATTGAAGATGAATGTGATCTTTGGTTTGCATTAATTTGGATTTAATTTGGATTTAGACTAAATTAACCCTTAAGGCCAAGTTAGGCTAGGTTGGGTCAAGTTGACCAATTGGGCTCGATTGATCAAATAGGATTTAATTATGGCTTTGGTCAAGTTCAATAATAAATTTGGAATGAACTTGAGCCATTAATTGCAATCAATTTAGGTTAGATCATGATTTGAACCAATTTGATCCTTTAGGCCAATTTGGATCAATTTGGATCAAATGGCCAATTGGGCTTGGTTTGGCCCAATTAATTGTAATTGATCATCTTAGGGTGATCAACAATCATGGTGGAAGGTATTGGCGAGCTTGGTTCAATCCAATTTGGGTTGGATTGGAAGTTGGCTCAAATGGGTCCTTTAGGTCACTTTTCAATTGATTTGGTTTTGGTTTGATTCGAGTTTAGTTGAACTTATATATATGAGCCCTAGATTGGAATATAAATTCAACGACAATCAATTTAGAGTCTAAGAGATTTTGGCTCAATTGAAAGTTTTAAGTCAAAAGGGCTAAGTTAGGCTTGACTTGGGTTGACTTGAATTTGGTTTGATAATTGTAGGAATTATTTATATTTGGATAAATGATCGAATGAATGATTGATTCGAGAAAAAATCCATTGGTTTTGACTTGATTTGGATATAATTTGGCTAAGTCAAAAGAATTGGCTTAAAGAGCTTAGATTGAGTTTGGATTTGATTTTCGATATAGTTTTGGTCATTTGAATCTGGATTTCATTTATATTTATGAATATAAATAAAAGAATAATTGATTTATAAAGAAATCAATTGAGTTTGATTTGATCTAAAGGAAATTTTGGCTAAGCTTATGAATGTGGTTCACATGGCTTAGGAGGATTTGAATTTGATTTTGAGTTTCAATCATTTATAGTCAAATTTGAAATTAGATTCAGAATTTGAGTTTGAATTTGAGATTTAGTTTGAGAATTGAATATGGGTTTGATTAGAGAAAGTGTACCTAGATTAAGTTTAGGCTATGGGATAAGTAATTTCCTTAAACCCTAAAGTAAAGCCTAATCTTATGATTAACACTTCTAAGTCTCTAGGCTTAAGTTAAGTGTTCACCTAATAAGTAGATGTATCTTATGACTAAGGAAATATTAGTATCTAGAAGATTCTTAAGTCTAATAGGATGGGGTTGAGAGCTCACTCTAAAAGTGAGGTCAACAATGGATTTGAGATTAACATATAAATTCAATTGCAATTGGTTTGGGTTCAAATAAGTTTTGGTTCATTTGAATATTTCAAGTCAAATGGGCTTGGTTGGGTTTGACTTGAGTTGATTTTGATTTGGCTTGATGATTATGGATTTCATTTATATTTGAATATATGATTGAAGGAATGATTGATTCATGAGAAAATTCATTGGTTTTGATTTGACTTGGATAGGAATTAGTCAAGTTCAAGGAATTAGATTAAAGGGTATAAATTAGATTTTGGTTTGATTTTGGATTTGGTTTTGACTATATTTATATTTCATTTATATTTGGGAATATAAATGAAGATATAAATGATTCATGAGAAAATCACTTGAGTTTGGAGTAATTTGCAAATTTGACTCATGGAGGAAAGTCAAATGGGTTTAGAAGGAAATTTGGTTGAGTTTGGATTTAATTTTGATCGTTGGTATTAAATCATTTGAAGTTGGATTTTAATTGGTATTTGATAGTTTGATTGAAAGATTGAATTGATATTTAAGAAAATCAAATGAATTGGGATTGATTTGAATTTGGTTAATGCTAAGTCCATAAGATGAAATTAAAGGGCTTAGAAAGGGTTCTGAATTCAATCATGAGATTTTATGGATAAATTTTGAGCTTGAATTTGAGCATGAGATTGATTATGAGTCTTGGAAATTTGTTTTTGGTTTGGTATGAATTTGAGGTTTGGTTTGAGAAGGAAAGTATGGATTGGGTTTAGCTATAGGTTAGGCAAGTTTTTCCTAAGTCCCAGGGGACAACCTATTCTAGTTAATTCTTCTAAGTCTCTAGGCTTAAGTTAAGTGTTCACTTAACCACTATAAGTGTCTTAAGACTAAGCAGATCTTAATGTCTAGAAGAGTCCTAGATCTATGATGAGAAAGTTGAAAACTCACTCAAAAGTGAGGTCAATACCAGGAAGAGGTAATCAAATGACCTCCTTGGGGCTAAAAGCCTTGTATTCCTGGTATGTTCAAACTATATACACATTAACATTCATACTTACATAAATCAATATATGAATAAAAGGAAAGAAGCTTCACTTCATATACTAAAGCTATAATCACATACATCTCCTATGTATTTATAACTAATATAACATATGTAATCATTCATTTATAAGCTTTGGAAAAATATATTTGGATTTAATAGTGATAGTAGCTACACATATTTTAAATTAAATCAACACATACAATCTTGACATAAAGAAAATCATTTGATTTAATTAAATTTACATAATATGAATGCATGAATCAAATGACATACAACATTTAATATGATTGGACTAAAAATAAGCATATGATTTTATTCAATCAAATTAATTTCAAAGGACAATTATATCAAATAAAATTATTTAAAAAAACCAAAGCTTTTTAATGTCATTTTTTTAATTTGATGCTTAATTTAATTTAAGAAAAGAGAGAAAGAGATTTTCTAATCCTAATCCCATCCCATGTTTGTAAGTTAATTTGATTTAATGAGAGGTAATTAGGTTGATTTTATAGATTAATTAAGTTAAGGTATGAATTGAATCAATTAATTAAGCCTTAGCTATGTTACCTTAAAGTAATTAACTAAATAATTATGAGCCAATATAATATGCAAATGGATTGAAAAGTAAATTAGTAATGGTCCTAAAAAATGAAAGGGCCTAATGAAATTGGCTTACAATTAATAGTTAATTAAGCTTAAGAAACTTAATCACTTTTATGATTTTCCCACACATATGGGAAAATCATAATTTCATTAAATCTCTTTAAGCTATCAAACACCTAAAGCTCTACCCCTCAATTAATTAGGTTCATATGTGTTTTAAATTTTAATTAAACTAATTAAGTAACAATTAATTCATTAATTAATTTCTCTTGGAAAGTGAAGGAAACTTAGGGAAAGATTAGAGAGAGGCTCCAATTCCCTAAGTTTCCTCATGAAACGTGATAATGACCCAATTAATTAATTAAGTTTCGGTTCCCATGGTTAATTAACACTTGATTAAGTTAAGAAGGTAATTAAGGCGTAATGAATCAATTTTCCCAATAAATCAACCAATAAATTCCATGAAAATATGGGGGCTAAAGTCATCCCCTTAAATAATCCCAAAAAATTTGAGGTTAATTGGCTAAATAATTAGAGAGTAATTAGGGTAATTAACTTTTCAATTAAATTTTAATTAAACCTAAATTACTATTCAAAATCAATTAAGAATAATTTTAATGGAATCCACTCTAAAATACCTTTAAAATGAGCCTTTATTTTTATTTTTTGGATTTTTCTATAATTTATTATGAAATTATGAAGTTTCAGCCTTAAAAATAAATTAAATAGCCTTAATTAAGCCTAATCTCATCGGTGCCACATGCTAACGTGGCGTGCTTTCTATGTGGCGTCATAGGATTGGTTATTTAAGTTGTCACATCTCATGGCTGAGTCAGCTAGTCGCAGTACACGATATTGATCTCTATCGTCCGATCTAAGATCGGACATTGCAGATCAAACCTGTGGTTAATAACCGCTCAAATCAAATGGATCTAGCGTGATCTAATCATGGCCATCCATTCCGACCACACAGAACGGACGGCGCGTGATCTATCTGCTCATGAATGATGAACGACGGAGCCTGCCCTCCATGGATCATTTGATCCGAGCTCGGATTCACTCCAAATTAACTCCACACCTTCGTGCGAGGGATCCACGAAAATCCATTAGCTAAGATCGTCCCACATGCAAATTTTCTTCACAAAGCTCCAATCCATTTTAAGTTAGAGGTCGCCATAGAATTACCTCATTAGAGCAAAGGCGGCTTGCAGCTAGCTTCGTCTAGTAGAGACGAGGCCCTGTTGAGCAGCAATTGGATTGGTTCCACGCAGAACCGAAGGTCAAGAATGGTGCTTTGGAGCTTCGGCTTTGATCGAACTCCTTGCTTCGATGGGTTTAAAACTTGGGGGAAGCTTTGGGTAGCCTCGATGAGGTATGTGGAAGGTGTGTGTAAGAGCAATTTGATTTTGGTTGAGTAATGAGAGAGTTTGGATTGAAGAAAAGCTCCCACTGGAAGGAGGAATGAGAAGGCCTTGGGAGTGCTCGAGAGCTTTCTAGGGAGGTACATTTTTCTCTTGAAAGCTCAAACGAGTTTAATAGATCTTTTTTTGTTTGAATTGAGGGGGTATATCCCTCAATTGGATGAGGTGGATGGATGGGATCAATCCCCATTTTTGGCCAGAGAGAGTGAGTTGTCCCTATCAAGTCCACATGGCTTGGTTTGACAAGAGAGCTGGGAGGTGGCTCAAGGTAGGATGTGTGATGGCTCTTCCTTTGTCCATGAGGTTCTCGGCATGTGAGGTAGATGGGTTAACTCACCTCCCTTTGGTCCATGGCAAGCCTATCCCACTTGAGGTGGGCAGGTGGCTAGGTCGACCCCAAATTGGGTGCTTGATGGCTACCAAGGGTGGTGATATCAAAGTGGACTTTGCCAATTTTAGCAAAATCCAACATGGGGAGGCATATCCAAGGGAGATTTGCATTGGGTTTGGCTCCAAGGGTTTAAACTGGTTTTGCTAACCTAGGATGGGTTTGGTTTGGTGGGTTCCAATGCTGGGTTGGTTTCAAAGGGTTTGGCTCAATTTAGTCAAATTGGGTTAATTTGGATCATGTTGGTTAGGTTGACCAATTGGTTAAATTGGGTCAAACCAAGGCTTAGGTTTGGTTTCAAATGATGATTTGAATTATTTTGGTTCAAGTGGTTTCAATCAATTTGGCCTAAGTTTGATTTTGGCTCATTTGGATTCATATAGGTCAAATGGGTCAAGTTGACCAATTTGACTAAATTGGCCCAATTGGCTTGGTTTAGGTGTTCGTTCAAGTTCAATTGGTTAATTGAAAATGATTATAGGCTTTGGTTTGAATCAATTTGTATTTAATCTATTTTAAATTTGACCCTTTAGGCCAATTTGGGCTAAGTTGGTCAACTAGGCTCAATTGGCCAAATTGGGTTCAATTATGGGTTTGGCCAAGTTAAATAATTAATTTGAATGAACTTGAGCCATTGGCTACAATCAATTTTGGTTGTATCATGATTTGACCTATTTTGACCATTTAGGTCAATTTTGGTCAACTTGAGTCAAATGTCCAATTGGGTTTGGTTTTGTTAAGGTTTGGTTAAGTCATGTTCAATCATTGATTATGAGTTAGTTTGAATCAATGGTTTCAATTGATTTGGTGTAGGATGAGTTTTGGTAAATTTGGGTTTCATATGGGCTAAGGGTCAACTTGGTCAAATGACCAAGTTGACTTGGTTTAACCAAATTTAAAGCAATTGATCAACCTAGGGTGATCAATGATCATGGTATGAGGTTTGGATAGGCTTGGTTCAATCCAAGTTGGATTGGATTAGAACTTGATTCATATGGGTTCTTTAGGCCACTTTGGGTCAAGTGGACCTAAATGGGTCAATTGGCTTGGTTTTGATTTGATTATGGTTTGGTTGAATTTATATATGAGTTTAGGATTGAAATATAATTCCAACTTAAATCAATTTGGGCTATGATGAGTTTTGGTTCATTTGAAATCTTCAAGTCAAAAGGGCTAAGTTGGGCTTGACTTGAGTGATTTCAATTTGGCAATGATTGTAGGTTTCATTTATATCTAGATTAATGATTGAATGAATGATTGATTCAAGAGAAAATTCATTAATTTTGGTTTGATTTAGATGGGTTTTGGCCAAGTTCTAAGAAATGTCTTAAAGGGTTTGAATTAAGTTTTGATTTGATTTTGGATTTGGTTTTGGCTATTTGAATTTATATTTCATTTATATTTGTGAATATAAATGAAGATATTAATGATTTATGAGAAAATCAATTGAATTTGGAGTGATTTGAAGGCAAATTTGACTAAGCTCATGAAGGTAGGTTCATATGACTTAAAAGGGAATTAGATTTAGTTTGATTTAGTTTTGATCATTGGAATGTGGGTTTTATTTATAATTATGAAGATAAATGATGGAATAATTGATTTGTAAGAAAATCAATTGAGTTTGGATTGATTTTAATGGGATTTGGCTAAGCTCATGGAATTCAATCATAAGGCTTAAGGAGGATTTAGGAGTTTAAATTTGATTTCGGGTTTCAATCATTTTGAATTGAGTTTCGACTTGAATTTGATAAATGTTTGAGGGATTGAATTGATCTTGGAAAAAATCAACTGAATTTGATTTAAATTTGGCTAGGGCCAAGCCCAAAAAATAAAATCATAGGACTTAAGCAGGATTTTGATTTTGGATTTATTTATGGGTTTCAATCATTTGATTTGGAATTTGGATTTGGATTTGGTATTTGAATTTGAATTTGAGGTTTGGTGTGAGAAGGTGACCATAGGTTGGGTTTAGGCCATAGGATGGGAAAGTCTCCCTAAAATCCTAAAGCATAACCTACCTCTATGACTAACCCTCCTAAGTCTCAGGCTTAAGTATTCACCTAATCACTATAAGTGTCTTAAGACTAAGGAACTTTTAGTGTCTATAAGAGTCCTAGATCTATGATGAGGAGGTTGAGAACTCACTCTAAAAGTGAGGTCAATATCAGTCCATGTAAAATAGGAGAAAAAACTCTAGTATATTGAAGACCCATCCTTTGGGAATCCTTATTAAGTATTGAATCCATTATAAGAAAATATGTTTATCTTTCGAGATAATAATTTATCCTTCAATGACGTATTTGATTACCTAAATAAGTACCCCCAAGATCTGTGGGGTGGTTCAAATAAAATTCTTATGGTGTGTGAGTATAAGTCTACAACATGGATAATATTTTGTTGAAAATGCAAAAAGTGCAAATTATGTGGGAATTGACTTTTGTACATATGTCTGAATTCAACAAGCCAAATTTGATTTTACATATAAATGATATCGTAGATGCAATTATAATTTTTTTGCATTTTTTATTATAAATTTTTTTAACTATTTAATAGCATTTCTAAATGAAAAAATTACAAGTGATTGATTTTAAGCCATACTCTTATGAAACTTAAGTTTGATATATATATATATATATATTTTTGAAGTTATTTTAAAAGTTTTTAGGACCTTTTAAAATGATTTTGACTCATGAGTGAAAGAATAAGTTTGTGAATGCCCTCAAATGTCTATTATTTGAGAGATATATTTTGAGTTTATTTAAACATTTTAATTTTTGTAGCAATATTTTTAAAGTGTTAATAATATTCATACTCAATAAATCTATTAAAAATTAAAGGCATCTAAAATACATAATATGATGCATAATTCTGAATTTCTTGAACTTTGATCATCTTTATTAAACCATTGAGTTCTTCTCCAAGATTCAAGCACTTTTGGCAAGCTCAATATTTATTTGAATCATTATGATGGTTTCTAGTCATTTTGATGATTATCATGATTTTTTAAACCTGTTAATACATGTTAAATATTATTAAACTATATCACATAATGCATATTAAATAAAATCCACTTTCTTTGAATGTTTTCTTAAATATTTTTATACCATAATCAAGATTTAATTTACGAGTTTTATTAAAGTCTAAAAATTCTAAGATGTAATTGATTAAAAGAGTTTGCTTTTATGAGAAACTTGATTCCATAATTAAATAAACACCATTAGCTCTATTTTACGCATGACAAGATAATAATTCATTTTGTTTATTACATTTATCTATATATTTCAAAAGAATGGCTTAGATTATATGGCTTAATCTATATATTTCAAAAAAAAAAAATGGTATAGTCTAAGCCATTCTTTTCCTCATTTACATCTATTTTACGCATGACAAGAATTATTTTTATATGGTTTCTCTAAATAAAGTACACAATTTATAATAGAGCATTAATTATTGGATAATAATTTTAAGAAAATAAAATCACTTAGATGGAACCCAAACCCTTCAAAATACCAACCATTTCCTCCCATGCCTTATAAGAAGACCCCTCTTTCTCCGTAGCCCTCTTCGCTTCTTTTTTCATCCCTTGCATTTTATGTCGCATGGCATTCCCTTCCCCCCTACCATCAACTTCTGCACCAACCTTGCCACCTCCTCCCTCCTCACCAGCCCATTCTCCTCCTCCCTCACCCTCAACGCCACTTTCACTACTTCCACAAGCAAAACTGCATTCATCTTTGTTCAGTGAAGGCCCAAGAATTTAGGGCACGCCATTCACTAAGCTCTCCAATGTTGAGTTCCACCCACAATGCGACATAAATTCACCTGTCGAATGGTGACCCAATACATCTCATTGTGGTGCCCATGACATAACCATCATCCCTATTTCCTTTGTCCTCTCTACCTCCCAGCCCAGTGTTGCTCCCTGCCCGCACCACCCAAAGAAATCTCTTTCTGCTCATCTCTAATCCGAGGGTAAGCTTGCATGCTTGCTCCCATGATAGAGTGCCACCACTACCAAAACAGATAAACACTACCGACTCACTTGATTGTTGATTCAACTATTCTATACATTTATCTGATGGCTCTTCACAACTCATATATAATGGAGATCCTATAAGCAGCCCAATCGGCCAAACTGGAGGTTTCCATCACCCCTCTGTTAGACAATTTTTTTTTTTTTAGCATGCTTCATGATAAATTATTACCAAACAATATTAAAAAATAATAATAATAATTCCACCTCTTTAAGAAACTTGGCAGCACCGGCTTCCAAGGCTGCGAAGCTGTTCACTAGAATTCCCTCGACGCCATCATATTGCCTTGCATAGTGAACCATCCCAGTAGTGACCTCGCTCTCCCTCTCCTGTATAGGTTCCATAAAATCCTCGCTATTCAAGGGAACACAACCCGACAGCCGCAGTGGCTCCGGTAGGTCTCTAAACTTGTCGACGGTGGTGGTCTCCACGAGTGTCGGGAGGATGAAGGAAAGGTAGATAAGGTTGGGGATTATTTTAAAATAGACACGTTATTAATCTTAATTAGTCATTTAAGCATTAAAAATTTTTTTTATGAAAATAGGCCTAGTCCGTTTTACGACACTATAATGACGGGCCACATCTTTGAATGGAGGATTTTTTTTTTTCTTTTTTTTTTTTGCTTTTGATAGGAGGAGAGAGAGAGAGAGAGAGAAAAGAGTGGCGGTTTTTTTTTTTGCTTTCGGTGAGAGAGAGAGAGAGAGAGAGAGAGAGAGGGTTTTATTAATTTTTAATTAATATAATTATTTAAAATATTTAAAATATATAATTTAAAAATATTTTTATAAAATATTTAATAACTAAATATTTATATATTTAGTTATTAATTAATTAATTATATATATATAATTAAATATATAATTTAAAAATATTTTTAATTATATATATAAATTTAAAATTTTATTTAATAATTTTATTAATTAATATAATTATTTAAAATTTATAATTTTATTAATTTTTGTTAATATATAATTTAAAAATAATTAAAATATATAAATAAATAATTTTAATAAATAAATAAAGAAATAAATAAATTATATAAATATTTTATAAATTATATAAATAAAGTAATTATATATATATATATATATATATAGTTATTTATGTATTTAAATTATATAAATATTTTTAAGTTAAATAAATAAATTTAAAAATATTTAAAATATATAATAAATAATTAGTTATTTATATATATATATATTTTATTTAATTAGTTATTATTTATTTAAAAATAATTATTTATTTAAAATATATAATTAGTTAAATAAAATTAAAAAATTTAAATTATATAAATACTTAGATATTTATATATTTATAAAATATTTAGTTATTTATATATTTATTTATTTATTATATAAAGCCAATAAATTATATAAATATTTTATAAATTTTATAAATAAAGTAATATATATATATTTATAAATTTATTTAGTTATATATATATTATACATGATGTAGAATATCTATATAAGAAAAACTTATCTTTTAATATTTTATTATCTTACCTTAGATTTTATGATTAATATTTTAACATTTTCTATGATTTACTCATTTAAAAAATAATAAAATTTATAAATTTATATTTTATTCATCAAATTAAGAAAATGTTATTTATTTATTAATAAAAAATTTTGTTTACTTATGCTTTAATATTTCTATTTTATCATAATTTTATAATAAATATCTTTATTATTTATATATATTTTCAAATCAAAATCATCCAATTAGCTATTTTAAATATTTTAAAATCTTACTAAGTGCTAATTAAAAATAGAAAATTTATTAGATGCTGGCTCTGAATATAAATAATTTAAAATCTAATACATAAAATTATATGATTAATACATAATATCATATTATTAAAATGTGAAATTTACAAATGAACCTTCAAACATAAATCCGGACTCTGCAATTAATAATCTTTACAAAAAAGAATGACGTGACTACCCTTCACCGAATTTTTATCTATACCCTCCGCAAAGGATAAACCTGCTTTCTCCACCTCCAACTTTCATCCACAAAACAGAACAGGCTCTGTCAGTCCGATCATGGCAGATATCAACCCATCTCCCCACATCGTCATCGTCTCAAGCCCCGGCATGGGCCACATCACCCCTCTCGCCGAGTTAACTAGGCTCCTTGTTCTCCGCTACCATTTCACCGCCACCACTGGACCTCCCCTGTTCCCTCCTCCCTCCACCTCCATATCCAACTCCCCCTCGTAGACTACCCAATCGATGGGGACCCCATCGCATGCATATTCCTCACCATGACCCACTCCGTCTCTCCCATCCGTGAAATCCTCATCTCTCTCCAGCGAACCACCCGCCTCGTCGCCTTCATCTTTGATATCCTTGGACTCGTCTTCCTGTCCATTGCCCAAGAGCTTGGCATCCCAAAATATCTTTTTATACCCACCAACCTTTTGGGATTATTTTTAAAATATACACATTATTAATCATAATATAGAGGTCACGGCGTCAATCATCTGTCCGAAAGAATTTTTTTTTTTTGCTTTCGGTTTATATATAATTTCCTTAAATAATATAAGAATATATATACACGAGTAGATCCAGAAATTATTATCAGAGGAGATATAATATGATAAAAAAAATACACTTTTATATAAAATATGAATAAATTATTTCTTATTTTATGTAAATATTTTTATTAATTATAATTAAAATAACTAAACATATTACGAAGTCAATCTGTACTTAATTTTTTTTATTGCAGGATTTAAGTTGGATTTCACTTAAATCCAACCAAACTGTGTTTTTCGGACAAGCTAAGACTGCTTGGTACAATATTTTCTCAGTTTTTTCGTTTTATAAAACATAAAAAAATTTTTAGAGATTTATTCAGTAAACCAATTTTTAAAAAGCACGATCTAAAAATTTTAATTTAAAATAATTTCGGATTACTATTTTGTATTTTTGTTTTGAATGAAGTTTATTTTTGATCTTACAAAATATCATAATTAACTCTCTTGCTCTCGCAGTTACTTTTTCCACTTCAGCCTCCTTGAGCAATTTTTTTTCTTTATCTCAATATTTACTCACTTGTCTTCTTAGATAATAAATTTTGGCCAAAAATGTTTTGAAATATTTATTTAATATATCTAATGACATGAATAAATTATTTATTTATTTTTGAAAATTATGAATGTCAAAAATATAAATATAATGAATTGTAATATATTTTGAAAATATATATAACATAATAGACTTAAGATATTAAATAATAATTTATTAAATACTTATAAATTAAGTTGATGGATTTTTTTTCGTAATATAAAACATGCAAAATATTTCAAATTTATGACTTTTAATCTAGAATATTAATATTATTTATCTACATAAATAAAATAATTTCAGTTTTAATTATAATAAGTATGTATTAATTTCTTCTTTTTTTTCGAACAATATTTTTAACTTTCTCTACCTAAAATTTAAAACTCCATTTTCTATAAAAATTAGTTTTAAAATTGATTTTTTTTAAAAGAGGCTTTGTGTAATCATCTAAAGCCTCCTCTAGATTTATGGGATTTGGACAAGCAGAAGTATGCAAAAGAGGGTGGGAGGAAAGGCGTGAGTTACCTTCACCACGTCTCCTTCTCCAGATAGCGGAGGAGAAGAGGTAGAAAGATGAGGGTTTTGAACTCAAAATCTCATCAATTTTACCGCTTTAATCAAGATATGTTCTAATATTTTCCTAACTAATAAGTAATATTTGGAGCTCTTTTAATCAATGAGATCAAGTAATTGATTGTGTGACTGGCTAGGGCTATAAATGAACTGAGCGAGCATATATGTGTTCAAGTTTGAGCTTGTTTAATATTATCGAGTTCGATCTCGATTCGAGCTTTTAAGAATGGTGTTCAAGCTTGAGCTTGTTTATCATTATTGAGCTTGAACTCGATTCGAGTTTGTTCATTAGTTCAAATTGGATTATCAAGAGCGGCTCATTTAATAAAATAAATGAGCTTTAATCAAGCCCAATTGAGCTTGTTCACGATCACCTTGTTGAGAAATATACATGAGATGTATCAATTAAATCTTATTAAATCTAAAATAATAATAATTTGAACAATACTATTCACAAACAAGCCTTAATCGAGCCGTAATTGAGCCATAATCGAGTTCCTTAGTGAGCTTCTTCATGAGCTTTAAATAATAATGTTTAACATAAATGATCAAATGAAACTCTAGCTTGTTTTTTCAATCAAAATAGTTTGATTAGTTAATCAAACATGAGCAGTATAATCGAGGCAGCCACGGTAACGTGAGCGCTTGGTTCATTTGCAGCCCTATCACTGGCTATTTGCATTGATGAAATTTGAATGTAAAATAAATATAGAGAATTCTAACTTTTTTTTTTGTTTAACATGGTGCAAAATAAAATTTTTAAAGTAATGCGATGAGTTTAGAATACATTAGAAAAGTTATTTTTATGTGACTTTGAATTTGTCCGATTTGATCTGAGCGAATTCTAAATACATTCATATAAAATATTATCGTGCGGTTGTCCGCCTCCTCGTAACCGCCACCTCCATTCCAATGGTATTTCACACTATGATATCAAAAGAAGAAACATTGTTCTTGCCTCAAACGATAGGATAAAGCTCAGAGATTTTAGATGTGCTTATCGTGTGGGAGAGAAGGAAACTCCTGGTTTGATGATGGGCACGCTAGTATTCATGGCAGGAAACTCCTGGTTTGATGATGGGCACGCTAGTGTTCATGCATCGGAGATGTCGCAAGGAGAAAAATAGGGATTCGTCGTCATGAGAGACATATGGGGGCTAGGTTGCAGCCTGTTGGAGATAGCCGGCAGGAGGTCTTTGTTGCCGGAAGTTACAAATCCATTTTCGGCAATATATCAGGTTGGCTTCATCTTCGATGAGCCAAGGATTTCGGCATGAATTTTGGAGGAAGCATAAACTTTTCGCTCCAACACTTACCTCTATGATAAACTTGTTGATGATCCAACTCCGAATAATAATTTGGTGGTGGCGCTAGTTATAGCGTGAGAGAGATTTAACTAAAGTATTATTTTATTTCTATTTATATATTTTGTATGTTAAAATAGCAAAATTTAAATTTTAGATGTTAAATATGTAAATATTATAATTTTATTTGCTATGTAAAATCTCCTTTTATAATTAGCTTCAAAATTATTAAATCAATCAAAATTTATAATTATAGTTATTTTAATGTAAATTTATATTATTAAGGAAATTCTTATTTTAAAATTATTTTTATTAAAATTTATAATTTATTGTAACATAAATTAAAAGTTGATCGTGATAATATTCTTCTTCAATAATAGAGACTTTTTTATTAAATAATGCAATCTATCAACGGTCAAATCATCTAACATGAGGACTTGTGACTTTGTTTCTTCTAGAAATTAAGCTCAAGGATATTTTACACGATTTTTATAAAAGATATATATATATATATATATATATATTATTGCATGCTATAAAAATAATTACGGTACGTTGTTCCGGAGTCTAACACAAACACAGATGTTTGAATAATAAATGATAAAAGAATTTTTTACGTGAAAAATCTCAAAGAGGAAAAAATCACCAAGTAAAATCTTCCACTATGTATCTATTTCAGAGTATAAAATTTTTCCGATAACGGGATTACAAAATTATATATGAGAAGAATAGGAATAAGAATCGAGAACAATGATTATATAGTAGTTAGAGTGTAACGATTCTAGTGGTAGTAAATGATGGTGAATGCGGAGTCAGGCAAACGATGGCGTCGTGGTGGTGATCAGCGGAGATGCGATGGGCCGGCGGTGGCCAGCGATGGTACGGCAGCGGTGATCAGCAGTGGTCGGCAGTAATGCGCAACGGTAGCAGATAATGGTCGATGGCGGTAGCCGGCAACGTGGTCGAGATAACCAGCGATGGTTAGCAACGATGAGGATTGATGGTGGTGTCGATAAATGGTGGTTAGATAACCAGCGGCAATGCGATAAAATCAACGGCATAAGCGCCGATGATCGCGGAGATGGATGAATGGCCGATGTCAATGGCGGTAACCGATCGCCGGCCAGCGATGGAGTCGCGATGATGAAGCGCAGCGATGGTTGACGACCGGCAACGGTTCCGGCGAATGGTCGGTGGTGGCAGCGGCAGATTGACGGCGAGATCGCGCGATAATGGCGTGGTTGCACCAGCTGTCAGCGGCCGTCGAAGATGGTGATTACTTGGAGGATTTTCAAGATTTAGAGCTCTCTCCTCTCTTCTGATTGAGCTCCCCTCATGTGAAGAATGAGGGGCTATTTATAGATTAGAGTGGTGACGTTGTCATTACCGTCGGTCATCACCGTCGCCGGTCACCGCCGCCGACCATTGTCGGCCATCTCTGCCGGTCACCACCATCGTCGTTGGTCATCCCCGCCGACTACCGATCGCCACCGTCATTTCACGTCTGGTTCTTGCCGCCATTGCCCGGCTACATCGTCGCCACCACTATCAATCCTCGTTTATGCGTCACCACGCTATGGTTATCGCACCGACGGTCGTGGTCAACCGCTTTACCGCATTCGCATCATTTCGGCATGCCGCGACTACCGTCGCCGACCATCGGATCTCGCGTCACCACCGGCGGCCAGATCGCCGTCGATTCGACCCGTTGTTCACCATCATCTACACTTGTTACCTCTAATCATGGTATATACATTTGTTGCACGATTTGATTCTGTCGCCCTTCTCATACTTCGTAATCCGCGTTATCGAGGAAAATTTTGTACTATGAAATAGATGCATAGTGGAAGATTTTACTGGCTAGGTGATTTTTCTCTTTTAGGTTTTCATAAAATTCGGAATTTCTTATTAATTCCTAAAACATCTGTGTGTGTGCTGGATTCCGCAACAAAGTTAAGGCGCAAATTTTTATTCTACCGCAACTGGTTTTCTAGCACGCAACAGTTTGGCGTCGTCTGTGGAAAGTCCACCAAAGACCCTTTGACCTATCCTAGGTATTAGCCAAAGTGTTATTTAACTTCTTACTTGTGTGGAGTAGGTGCAGAGTTTTGACCTATCCGAGGTTGTTTGTCAAAGTCTTTGCTCGATGACGTTAACCTGTGTGGAGTAGGTGCGGAGTTTTGACCTATCCTAGATTATTTGTCAGAGTCTTTGCTCGATGACGTTAACCTGCGTAGAGTAGGTTGAATCAAAATATTCGTTTGTGGTTGTACCCAAAGTTGCTCCTTAACCTTGGTCTTATTTTTCCATGAGTATGATTGGAAAATCATAATTTGCAAAGCTATATCTCTTCCCAATATTGAAATATCCTCCAACTTTGACTTGTTTCTTGGGATGGTAATCGATTAGATGCTTAACATATTAACATATCGATCTTCTCAGTTAAGAGTTAACCCCAGTTTCTAAGGAAGCGAATTTGATGGATCTTCATTCTTCTGCGCTCTTAAAAGCTTGAAATGCTCCACCTCGATGGATTTTGATCTTGTTAGAAACTTGGTCATCATACAAGATGAAATAATGGGAATAGTTTTACTGTCAAGCATTTGCGTACTAGAAAATCAGTTGCGGTAGAGTAAAGGTTTATGCCTTGGCTTTGTTGTGGAGTCCAGCACACACATAGATATTTGAAGAATTAATGATAAAACTCAAATTTTATGTGGAAAAATCTCAGAGAAAAAACCGGGGCTAGAAAATCTTCCACTACGTATCTATTTGAGTACAAAATTTTCCGATAAGGATTACAATATATATAAGAAGAGCGACAATAGGAATCCCGAATAAAGCAATATATAACCATGGTTAGAATTATATAAATTGCTAGTAGTAGATGATGGTGAAGCGGCGAGGTGATGGCAAACGATAACGATCGTCGGTGGTAATCGGCGGAATGGCCAGCGATAGGTGGCGATAGCCGGCGGCAGCGATCGGTAGCGGTGACGGCGGTCGGCGATATGTCAAACAGCGATGGCAGCGATAGTGGTCGGCGAAGTGGCAAAGCGGTGGTGGCGAGATAACCAGCGATAGTTACGGCAGCGAGATTGATGGTGGTGGCAAAGCGGTTAGTGGCCGCGTCGGCGCATCAGTAGTGAGGATGACCGGCGATGATAGTGGTGATCGGCGAATGGTGGCGATGATTCGGCGGTGGCCGGCGATGGTGATGGCAGGTGGCGACGGTGGTGGTTAGCGACGAGGGGTGGTCTGTGGCTCAGTGGTAGCATGATTATGCTTAGCGGAATTTCAAGCTTTAGAGCTCTCTCCTCTCTTTAGCTTGGCCTCCCCTCATGTGAAGAATGAGGGGCTATTTATAAATTAGAGGGGTAGCATTTTTATAAATACATGCAAAATCCGAACCACTCCCATTAGATGGCTCAAAATGATTCCCTTAATCATCTGATATATTTTGTGAATTTTAATGCCCAAATGAAGTCAGAATTATGAGATCTTGAGCTTGTTAGATCATTTCGTCAAGGCATTTCGATTTGGTATAAACACTCTATGTTTAAGAGTCGATTTGATAATAACGCTTCTTGATTGATTAAATTCCTTTTGACATCAAGATTTATGTTTTATTAGTAAATTTTGATCATATATATATATATATATATATATATATATATTATATTTAAATAGCATAAATGAAATTATTCTAATTTTTTATAATAAAAATAATAAATATATTATCATAAATTTAATGATAAATTCATCAAATAATATATATATTAAGAAGTTATCATAAAATTTTATATATATTATGTTCTAAAAAAATACAAATCTAAGAAGATATATGCTATAAAACCCTAAATTTAGAAAAAACATAATTTTTCCAATATATATATAATTTGAAAATTAATTTGCTACATGTATTTTCATAATTTATCTTTAAAATGGATAAGTATTTGAACATTTTTATAATTTCTAAATTGAAATATAATAATTAGCCTCAAAATAGAGATTCTTATTAAGATTGCATGTAAAATTTTTTAGGAGTAGATTTAAATATAATGATATGACAATTTGAAAATTCTACTAATACTTCGAATCTGATGTCAAAAAACAAGTTGATCCTCGGTTGAAATTAGTGAGATCAAGCTTAAAATATCCTTAGAAACTTTGGGATATCGGTTAAATCCATAAATAGCTCTTAAGCATGGATTATTTATAGTCAAATCGATCATCTTCGAATTGAATCTAAAAGATCAAAGAATCATTAGTCAGATGAAGTGGAGTGGTTCGATTTTGCATGTATTCTGAGGACGTCACTCCCAATCTATAAATAGCCCCTTCATATGAGGGAGCAAGCAGAGAGGAGAGCTCTAAAGCTTGAAGATCCTCCAAACATCGTGCCACCACTCGACCGGTCATTAACTACCACCGCCACCAACAGCGCCACCGGCGATCCTCATCTCATCATCTCGCCGTCTCCATCATGACCTTCATCGTCGGTCGATGTTCGATGTTCACCATCATCACGCTATTGCTACACCGCACGAGCGTGACTACATAGTTGTTGTTCCTTCTATATAATTGTAATCCGTTATCGGAAAAATTTTCTACTCAAATATGCATAGTGGAAGATTTTCTTGGGCTAGGCGTGGTTTTTTCCCTCTTTTTTGATTTTTCACGTAAAATTTACGGAGTTTTCTTGTTCACTCTTTAAATACACGTGTGTGTTAGATTTATAACAAAATAAGTAAATTTCACTCTACCTGGTTTTCAAGCAGTTTGTCATCGTGAAAAAGAACCCTTCAATCACAATTTATGAACACCTCGTTATGGCAATAAAAGCACTCGTAACAATGGAGCCTCCAACTCGTCACTCTCAAATCCTTGAACCAAGGATGCCAAGCTTCCCTCCTCCCCGATAGGGTGTGACCCTTCGGTGAAGTGATAGGAATCTCTTTAGAAGATCATGTCAGAATGAAAGTCTCAAAATGAGATGATTTGACTTTTTTGCGAGGAACACGGATCCACTTACAACACATCTCCCCAAGATCGATCATTAGTGGGGAGGTCAAAATCTGTGACAAGTTCCCATCTAATCTTGTCTCCGACAGAAATTCCTCGCGTAGACTGATGTTGATCCTTGACGCTAGTTCTACTCATCCATCACGCGTGCGACTCAATGCTAATCCACCAATTATTCGGTAGCTACATTCTCGTGTCTGACCCACTCGTCATGTTATGCGATTATGATGTTTAATGTAAGATGAATTTCACCTTCAAGGCAATCATCTTCCCTCACCGCTGAGGAATCCTCACCTTTATGAAGCTATTCTTCAACATCCTATTCCGTGAGTTTCAAGCTTCCAAGCATTGATTCCATGATGGGGTGGTGACCCACGAAAACATCAACCATTACAGGGTATCATGCATATCCAGCGAGCTCACACTGCTTGTGTCGTCTTTTCTCGTTACCCTCAAGGGGCAAGCTCTTAGTTTTACTCCCTTCAAGATCCATCCATACGAGAACTTCGCCAAGATTTTTGTGGAACAGTTCATTGCAAATAGAAGGATCATTAAAGATTCCTCCCATCTCTCCGGCATATGTCAGAATGAGGGTGAATCACTTAAGGAATACTTTCAGATATTCTCCTTAGAATCTCAAATACTTGGAGTAGACCCTGAACTATTAAGTGGAGTTTTTCTTGGAGGACTCCATCCAGGTCCTTTTTACTCATCACTAATGCGAGACACGGTCCGCTTATATGCCGACTTAGTTCAACGTGTGGAAGCATAAATATCTATAGATGAGACTATTAATGCTTATCGCAAATAATTTGAACAATCTACAGAAAAATGTAAGAGGAATGAATCTGAGGTCCCCATCAAAAGAAGCAAAAGGCAACTATAATCTCCTCCACGGCCCCATATCAACGATGTGAACCACGAAGAAAAAGGAATACGCGTGAACACATCTCGTGCAACCTCCCTATTCGAGATGAAGAAAACATCAATGGTACATCCACCAAATTCAAGAAATCGGGCAATATTGTTCCATCAAGTCATGGACATACTACGAGGCATGCAAACAACTCAAAGAAGAAATCGAGAGGCTCATTCAATAAGGATATCTATCAATTTGTGAAGATTCAATCAATCAAACATACCTCAACCGGGCAACCGGACAGTCATCACAAAATAACAAAATAATCATCAAACAATTGGAAAAATTGAACAAAGGAGGACCAATACTATCTAATCAAATTCTCATTACCTCTCGAGAGTCGAGTTAAAGAAGTCTATTGATCATTCCATCACTTTTAATGACTCAAACTTAGAAGGAGTCATGTTCCTCAAGATCCACTTATCGCAGGAGGATGGGTGACCCATGCTATAATGTTAAAAGAATTTTGATTGAGAATGAGAGTTTTGTTGATGTCTTATTTTACTCCACATTTTTCAGCATGAGCCTGGTTAGGGAAAAGCTCCAACCCACTGCAGGACCATTATATGGATTTGATAATCGCCCCGTGAGTAAAGGGGACAATCACCCTTCCTATTGTCCTTGGTGAATTTCCTCGACAATTGACTCATTTAATTTAATTCATGGTAGTCAAGTCGATTGACATATAACTATCTTTGGAAGGCCTCCAATCAATTTTAGTGCGATCACTTGATATCTCATCTCAAGATGAAATTTAACCCGTTAGGTTGGCATGTGGAAAATCAGATAGCGCAATCATGCTACCTCGACAAGTTTAACCATGCCTTTCTATGACCTTGACCAAGATTTTAATTTTTGAGATGAAGTACCAGCTTCCCTGTCAGACTTGCTCTTTATTGCGGATGATCCCATTACGACGACAAGTGGATCTCTACTCTTAGACGAACAAAAGAAAAAATACATAGACTTCTTGCGTAGAAATCAAGACATCTTTGCTTGGAGTCCGGACATGCCAAGGGTCGACCCCAATATGATCATGCACTCCCTCAAGATTGATCTGACATTCAAACCGATCATCCAGAAGAAGCAAAATTTTGCATGCCTCCAATATTGAGCAAGAAGTTAACAAGCTTAGAAGCGATTCATATGAGAGGTATATTACCCTACATGGCTAGCAAATGTTTTCATGGTTAAGAAAATAAATGGAACATGAAGAATGTGTATTGATTACACTAACCTCAACTTGCCCGAAAGATAGTTTTCCTCTTTCTCGAATTGATCAATTGGTTGATGCTACGTCTGGACATCAAATGCTCAATTTTTGGATACTCGTTACAATCAAATAAAAATGGACCACGGGTGAAGAAGCTACATCATTTCAAACATATAAATATCTTACCAAGTTATGTCGTTTGGTTAAAAATCTGGTGCTATCAACACCTTATGAATTAGATTTTTAAAGACCTATTAGGCGCTGGTGAGGTATATGTGGATGACATGTTAGTAAAAGCTTGGAAGAATCACATATATTTCGACTTAGAAATATGCTTTAACCTTCTTGACGTTATAACATGACTTAACCCGACCAAGTGTGCTTTTGGGGTTACGTCGGGAAAATTTCTTGGATTTATGGTAACCCATCGTGGGATAGAGGCCAATCCCAAGAAAATCAAAGCTCTCAAAGATATGACTCCTCTGAAGAATATCAAGGAAGTTCAATGTTTAAATGGACAATTCTGTGTTATCTTTCCCAGCCGTTAGGATAAATACTTGCCATTCTTTAAAATATTAAAGGAGCTAAAAATAATAATTTCTAATTGGGTGATGAATGTCAGCTTTTAAGCAACTAAGGAGTATTTAGCATCTCCACCCCTACTATCCAAGCCTATTCAAGAGAGATGTTATACTTATATCTCGAGTCTCTTCCCATGCAATAAGATCGGTTTAGTGTGAGAAAAAATGGGACATACAATTTACTATGTCGACAAAATTCTCACGACATAGAAAGTCATTATCCACTTGAAGGTGGCTCGACTTTAGTTTTCTCGGTAGCAAAAATTATCCATACTTCCAAGCTCACACTATCGTTTACACTCATTTACCATTAAGGGTCATCTACGAAACCGAGCATTTGGAGGTTAATCAAATGAATTAGTAGGGTGGAGAGTATGATATAAATTTTCTACTCACTTGTTATAAAGTCTCAAGTACTCATAGACTTTATAGTGGAATGCATTGCCCCAACTCAGGAGCTATCTACATGCCTTTCGTCTCAATGGACCCTCTATTGATGGAGCTTGAGGGTGTGAAATCTTACTTATTTCCCCAATGAATACCTTAGAGTGTGGACTTCTAAAATTTTACAACTAATAATATGGCAATATGAGGCTCTCATCCAGGTTGAGACTCACCATTGGCTGAGTTCAAGACTTAGTGATCCATTGACTCTCGACTTGTCGCCTCCCAAGTTGAAACTTTCATAATCATAATCCTGATACCTTCACTTGGTAAAGTCTCTTCTTGCCCATTTCAAGACATATCAAATTATTCACATACTGCGAGAGAAGAATAATCGAGCTGACGCTCTCGTTAAGCTTGCTACATCTGCTACTAGCGATCTATTTAAGAGAAGGCATATTGAAGAAATACATTTTCCTAGTATCCAAGGGTCATGGGTAATTCAAGCAATTAATGAGATAAAGGACATTCGTGGATGGACCTCATCCTTTCTTTTCTATAAGAAGGAACCCTTCCTGAAGACCCAACTTCTGCAACTCGTCTCCGAAGACAAGCTTCAAACTTTACTATTATAGGAGGTGAACTATACAAATGAGCTTTCTCTGAATCGTACCTCAAATACCTCTCACCTTCAAAGGCCAATGCATTAAGAGAGGTTCACTTGGGATATGTGGAGAACACGAGCAAAATTATAAGGCAAGGGTTCTATTGGCCTCTGATGAAACAAGATGCCTTAGTTCACAAAAAAATGTACAAGTTATGGGTTGCACTCTAACCACCCTCACATGCATATAGAGCTCTCATCCATTCAAAGCCCATGGCCTTTGCTCGATTATTGATATCATGGGACCTTTTCCGATAGCATCAGGACAATGAAAGTTTATCATTTTAGCCATCATTACTTCTTAAATGGGTGGAAGCCAACCACTCTAAAATCAGAGGCAAATACTAAATAATTTTTTGGAAAAATATAGTATGTCGATTGGTCTTCCGCAAAGATCATCACCGACAACGAACCCTATTTATTGGAAAAGTCTTTTCGTCCTTTTTCAAAGATCTTCACATTCATTTGCGCATAGTAGCACATCCTCAAACTCAGGGGTGAAATACCAACTATACTCAAAGGATTAAAAACACGTCTTGAGAAGGCTGGGGGGCAATGGGTTGATGAGTTTTCTAATGTTCTTTGGGCTTACTGCACTACATCACGAACCCCGACTAAAGAGACACCATATAACTTGTGTTTTGACGAAATTATATCCATAGATATCAGTTCCAAGTCCAAGAGTTCAATTATTCGATCATGATGGTAATGAAAAATTCGATAGCACTTGGACCTCACGAAACTCGTGACATGACCCTACCCGGTTGCTTCCTATCACCAAAGGTAGCTCGTCACTTCAACAAGAGTAAAACCATCACATATCGGTGACTTGGTCTGTGAAGTCTCGCAAAGGCCCTCAAAATAAACTCTCACCTCTTTGGGATGGCCCATATGTGGTTATAGCTATGGTAAAGCCAGAACATTCAAGCTCAAAGATCCAGAGGGAAAAACTTTACCTTGAACTTGGAACACTAAGAATCTCCAAAAATATTATCAGTAATTCCTACTGCATAATTATTGCAACTTTTATTTTATCTCATTTGTCATTTCCTCTTCATGGAGCCAACCCCACTTAGTGGGATAAAGACTTAGTGTTGCCGTCATTTCTTCTTGAAACTCATATCCGTGTTAAAATCGTCTTATGATTGTATCACCGAACTTATCAGAGTAATGAATTTATAGCTTTTTTCTTACAAGCTTGTTTCTTCTTCATTTAATCTTCCCACTTGAGAAATATGCAACTCATGTTGTATCTCAATCGAGGCATAATCAATCCCAAGGGGACTTGATCGGACCTCTTTCATACAGGTGAGAAGTCAAGTAATACTTTGGCTGATACTTAGGATAGGTCAAAAGGTCCTTGGTGGACATCCCGCGACCTCTTCCATATAGGTTAACGTCATCAAGTAACACTTTGGCTGATACCTAGGATAGGTCAAAAGGTCCTTGGTGGACATCCCGCGACCTCTTCTATACAAGTTAATGTCATCAAGTAACACTTTGACAAACAACCTCGAATTGATCAAAAATCCTCAATGGATTCAATTCAACCTCATATGCAGTTAGGTCGTGAATAATAGACCAATTACCGGATAGATAAAAACAAAAAACAAGCGTATCATCTAAAAAAATATATTTTTTTGACATTAACATGATGATATAAGAAAGAATCAAGATTCGATACACTAATAACAATACATAGATAAAAAATTTGCATCCTCAAGTGGCGCTACATCATATCAATTGGTGATATCACGTCCTCCTCACCACAAAGAGATGCTCCTTTGGACTCACTCTCAACTCCTTCATCTCCTGAATCTGACGAAGAGTCTTCAGATACTTGGCTGGGAGATAGATCTCAATACTAGCTCCGGTCTTGCGATGCACTAAGTAGATTCCTTTTAGGAACTCTCGGATGAAGCCCTCCTCTAAACATTGGTACTCCAAATCCTTCACTTCAACATAAAGAATATAATTACAAGCTTCCTGGACATGGTCTTTGATTATGTGCAAGGAGTTCTTAAAGTCTTCCACGCCTTCAAGAGATTTTTGCTTCGCTTCGACATTATATGCTCCTTCTCAAAGATAATCTTGTAATGCTTTCTTCTCAGGTTAAGACCTCTCTTCTCCCCAGTGCCTTGATTCTTTTCTCTTTCGGCTCATCCTCACCTCAATCACTCATCGAGTGCTCCACCTCCCTTACATTGGAGAAAGTCGACATGTTCTAGCTTAGTTAAGTTTGATCCTCCAAAGTCGCCACTTCTTTAGCCTTAACACTCATCTTTCTCTCATACTCGCCTTGCAGATATTTTACATTCATAAATTCAGTATTCCACTCGTCTAGAGAGACACCCAAATGTTTGAGTTTCCTATAAAGAAAAAAAACCATCACAAATATTACACAAAAGAAAAGAAGAAAAGAAGAAAAGAATAAAGAAGGGAAGACAACGTACCAATTCATCTGCTCGTTGACGCCCAATGCATATGTGATTTAACACCTCTTCAGGAATGTGCGGCTTCGAGAAACGAACTCCTCCATCATGAGTTAAAATAGCTAAACTCTCAGAGGTCAACTGGGGGTGAACATCTTCTTCTGGGATATCGTAGTCATGTCTTCTTTTCTTTAGGAAGAAACATTACCACCACCCGATTTCGGGCTTCTTGAAAGAATCTATGAATATGAGGACACCTTTCATCACCTTTAATTGACCTCTTTAGTGGAAAAGAATGAGATCTCCCTGCCTATATGGAATGGCCAACCTTGAACATTCTATCTTCAACGATATATTTGCTAATGTGATGTAACTCATGTTGTAAGCATTCTACATCAGGAATATTAAGAGTTTCCAAGATCTCATTTTTAATCAGCAATGTATCTAGAAGGTCATTCAATCTTCCCCCATCTCTCAGGAAAGCCCCACTCATTTTTCACAAAAAAGAATCCAGTAGACCAATTTTTAGAGAGATCCAGTGCTGAAAATTTTATCCAATTCTTTATAGTCCAATAAGAAACATGTCCCTGAGTATCACATGTGAATCTACACATTCAGCATAAGTATTTGATGTTCAAAGTAAGACTACGCTCTCTAAAGAAGATAGTCAAACCAATGATGACCACTAAAGCTCGAAATAAAAATTGTGATAAAGCCACATCACATATTTTGAAGATCTCAATCAACTCGGAGCCAAAGGGAATCGCAATCCCGCATGAAGAATCATCTCAGAAATAGTAAAGTACCCTGGTGGAGGTGAGGCTCATCGACTTTAGCAACAATGGCCACCAACTCATTAGGGAAGTAAAATTTTACGGAACACCATTAAACTATATGATGTGATAGTGGATGATATATATCAGTGGTCCGCGTTATGGGTTTTCTTACGCCATCACCACAATGAAAATACATGATATATAAATAGGAAGAAATGACAAAAATCTAGAAATTTTGTGAAGCTTACTTACAATACTTGGTATATCTTTTGACTCTCTTGCTGGATAGCTTGGGATAAAATTTTTTTTCTGATCGGCGAAAAGATACACATATATATGAGAAAAAAAGAGAGAGAGAGAATATATTCCCCTCTAATGATGCTCAGAAATTACTTGTCAAACCTTCTAAGTCATTCGAATGATGGTTCTTAGCTAACGCTTCTCTGCCACCTTGGTGGTTATCAACCAAACCATCATTAAGTTTCAAGAATCCAATTTCTACAAAGTAGAACTATTATGATGCCTCCAAACCCGGTCGGTTTGACAAGGCGTTGCCTCTTCGAGGCTGGAGCCTTGGTATGAAATCTGAGTCTTGATCGCCTCAATCGATCGGCGAGGTTGACACCTCTTTCAAGAAAAAAGCGCGAGCCTTAATGACTATGGGTCTTGATCTCCTCAGGCCGGTCGATCCGGTTGACACCTCTTTCAAGGAAAATTGGAGCGCCTTTGTATGAACTCTGGTCTTGATACTCGAGCGGTCGGTCGACAAGTCAGTTGACACCACTTTCGAGGGAAAACTAGAGCCTTGCCGTATGAACTACGGGTCTTTATTGCCTCCAAATGACCTTCACTCAAGAAGAAAAGAAGCACTAGAGCACATGAGAAGTGTGCCTTCTCCCTTCCTGGGTTTTATAGACCCTATGGGCCAAAAGGTCAAAAATTCAAGAAAAAATGGCTGTTCAGCATGGAAAATCATGGAAACGGACAAAATGGATGAAAATACCCTCATCGGCTGGTTGCACCCAGCGTTCAGCGTCGTGTTCAGCTGCGGCATGGACTCAGCCCGTCATCGCCATGGCAGAACTGCCATCGCCGCCCAGGTCTTCGCTCACCTTGCGCCATATCGCCCGTCGATTAACATACACCCGTGCGACTTCCGTTATGCAGCTTAATGGTGGCCCGCCTGCGCTTGGCAGACCACTCATGATCCGACTGCAACACCAACTTGTAGATGGGTCCATAACCGAAATCTTGCATTCGTATACCACACATCCGCCTTGCCGCTTAGCGATCATAATCTTGTTCGCGAAGATCTCTCATGTATGGTTAATGGACAAATTTCATTGAAAATTTATTATTTTCAAGTATATGGCATAAATATTTTTGGATGGTTGAGATAATGTCATCCAAAAGGGAGCGATATGACACTAAAAATTCTACTAAGTCGAATCTTGATGTCAGCAAGTTGATCCTCTTAATGAGATCAAAGAAATATCCTTGGAAACTTTGGGATATCAATTAAATCCATAAATAGCTCTTAAGCATGGAGTGTTTATCAAATCGGCGTCTTGATGAGTGAATCTAACAAGCCCAAGATCTCATAATTCGACTTTGTTTGAGCATTCAAATACTTAAAATACATCAAATGATCAAAGGAATCATTGAGCCGTCATGAGTGGAGTGGTTGGATTTTGCATGTATTTATAGAGATGTTACTCCCATCTATAAATAGTCATTCATCCTCATATGAGGGAGCCCAAGCAAGTGAGGAGAGCTCTAAAGCTTGAAGATCCTCCAAGCACAATCGTTGCCACCACTCGGCGGTCGTCAACCCGCCATGCCGTAGCCCCGATCTCGTATCAATCTCAGCCTTTCTCATCATGACGACCTTCATCGTCAGTCGATATCCCTCGTTGTTCACCATCATCTGCTACCACTAGCAACTATTACCACCTGAACGTGACTACATAGTTGTTGTTCCTTCTCATATACAATTTTGTAATCCCGTTATCGGAAAAATTTTGTACTCTGAAACAGATACATAGTGGAAGATTTTTTTCTTTAGTGGTTTTCCTTCTTTTGAGATTTTCCACGTAAAATTTCTTGAGTTTTCTTGTTCACTCTTTAAATACCTATGTGTGTCTTTGGATTTTATAACAATTTAAGGCGTAAACTTTCACTCTATGCTTGGTTTTACGCAAATAGTCTTAGTTCAATGAAATTATCCAATACAAACATATTGAAGTTATAAAAAACAGTAAGATTTTTATGTAAAATAAAATCTAGATAGAGAAAAACTTAATTGCCTAAAAATTTTGAGAGAAATATTTTAGCAAAATTAACCGAAATGTTAAAACACTCAATTGGATTCATCTCTTCAAAGCTCTACTTCATATATCTTTTGGCCATTCAATTAATGCTTCGAATTTTATAATTATACCTCAAGTACTTGACTTAAGATCATTTAAACTTCGATTGAAATATTTTTTGTGTCATTAAGTTCATCTTGTCGAGATATTTAAATTTCTATAAACCTATAAAATTAGAATTCAGGTGACCTTTTCAAAATATTTCAATATATATATATATATATATATATATATATATATATATATATATATATATATATATATATATATATATATATATTGCATCAAAATTCTTGTCCAATAAGAGATTTTAGTATGATATATTATTTTCTTCTGTAATATTAAACTTTTGTTGTCTAAAAAAAGTTAGAACAGCATAAAATCATAATTTCAAAAAAGATAAGATGTGATAGCTCTAATGTCAACATAGAGCTCCGTTATTAATGTTAATCACATTAATTATTTATAATTAAAATTTCAAATTTTGTTGAAGTCGGTAGCATTGATTAATGTAGAAATTAATAGAATTAAAAGATATTTTGATTCATAAGAAGATAAATATCTTATATATCCAGGATACTAAATGAGTTGGGGAGAAGGCAAGGGAGATTGATAATATAAGTTTTAAACTTTAATATTCAAGTAAGAGTTATAGTAGAAATAAGTAAGTGTAATTATAGACAGAGTTTGAAAAATAATATTATGAAAATTAATAGAGCATTAAGGATTATGTTTGATGCTAAGATTATTAACATTATTAATGTTTATGCCTCTAGTAGGTTTGGATGTATTCTTAAAAGAAATTTTTTAGAATGAGTATTTATTAAAGGAGTTTTAAGTTGAATGAGAAAAGTGATGGTTTGCATTAGGTAGTTGACAACTAGCATAAAATTTGTCGAAAAATTATGATAAAAATCTTTTAATACATTGTGTTAATGCTAGAGCGTTTCCTGGAAGCGACGATCTGCATTGCCTAAGTATAGTGAAAAGTGTGCAAGGTCCATTGCACTTACGCACGAGTGTAATGTTAAATAAGGGTTCCCACATTATGAACAAATATGCACAAAGAAACTAGTCCATGAAATTAGAATTAGGGCAAAAAACTTAGAATATATGTACTCTTACCAATAAATTAATAGAATTAATATATATTTTGGTTCATAAGAAGATAAAAATCTTATATATTCAAGAAACTAAATGAGTTGGGGAGAAGGCATGGGAGATTCATAATTTAAGTTTTAAAGTCTTGTATTCTATTAAGGGTTATAGTAGAAATAGTGTAGGTGTAATTATAGCCAAGAGTTTGGAAGATAACTTTATGAAAATTAATAGAATTATAGCTTTAAAGATTATATTTGATGCTAAGATTATTAACATTATTAGTGCTTATGCCCTCTAGTAGGTTTGGATGTATTGTTAAAGGAAAATTTTTAGAATGACCTACAATTAATATGAAGAATACCTCTTAAAGAAAGAGTGTTTATTGAAAGAGCTTTAAATAGATATGTTGGTAGAGTGATAGAAGATTTTAAAAGCAATCATGGTGGCAAAGTATGGAGTGACTAATAAAGAATGTAGATTACATTGGATTTTACTTTAACTTATAATTTTATTATTGATAATATTTTATTTAAGAAAGATGAACATATAATCACTTATAAATAAAATAATGATTGATTATTTTATTATAAGAAAAATAGATCATTTGTATTGTAAAGATTGTAAGATCATTCTGGGTGCAAGTTTAAGCACCCAACATCGACTATGAGTTTTAAATTTTAAAATAAAAAATTAGAAGATATATCAAAACACCCTTTTAAAATCAAATGAGGTATTTAAAAAAATGATTATAAAAATATTTTTAAGAATTAGCTAAAAGAACTTAGGATTTGAGATTTTCTTAAGAAAGATAATGCTTTGCTAGAAAAAGTAACAAATGAGAGTAAATAAGTTGCAAAAAATGTGCTTGAAGAGTCAAAAGAAAACCGATCATATTAATAAAAATAATTGATGGTGAAATCAAAATATGCAAGAAAAAATAAAATTAAAATAAAAAAATTTATTATAAAAATTGATTTAGATGTAAATGCTCAAAAAATTATGAAAAAATATAAAATTACCGGTAGTGATTCCAAGAAAGCAATATGCAAAGAGGTAAAAAAATGTATGTATAAGTTAGCCAATAGAAAAGCAGGATGCCCATAATGGATATGTGTGGGATGAACCAAATCTAAAAGATAGAACAAGTAAAAAAATTAGTTCAAGTAAAATGCATTAAAAGTGGAGATTATAAAGCGATTTTATTAGAAAAAATTATTCAATTTAAGTGGATGAGATATTTAATAGACTTTTCAATGAATGTTGTGAAAATATGATTGACTTTAGTGATTTTAATATCTTAAATAAAAATATTATTTTATTTTTCTTTGATTAGTTAAAATGAAGTTGGAGAAGCATTATAGAAAATGAAGTGTGGCAAAATAGTAGAATACGATGATATTCCAATAGAATTATGAAAACAAAGGAGATCATGAAATTTCTTGGCTTACAAAGACTAAAAAATACAAGATAAGTGAAAAAAAATTATTAGTTCCTATTTTTAAGAAAAAAGGTGATACACATGAGTGTACAAATCATAGAGGAATTAAATCAATGTATCATACATTAAAATTATGGGAGAGAATAATTGAGGATAGGTTATGACATGATACAAAAGTTTCTTAAGACTAGTTTGAATTTATGCCCGATAAGTCTATTATGGATGCTATACATTTGTTGAAAGATTTGATGGAGAAGTATATAAAGAATAAGAAGGATTTACATATGATATTTAATCCTATAAAGAAAGCATATGATAAAGTTTCAAGAGAAGTGCTTCAAAGAGCTCTAGAAAAGAATGGAGTTAATATTTTTTATATTCAAGTCATTAAGGATATGTATACTGGAGCTATCACTTGTGTTCAAACACAAGGAGTATTGACAAATTATTTTCTTATTTCAATTGGATTACATCAAGGATCAATTTTAAGCCTGTATCTTTTAGCTTTAGTTATGGATGTTATTATTAGACATTTACAAGAGGATGTATACTAATGATGTTCTTCATATTAATAAGACTAGAGAGAGTTCAAGAAAAATTTGAATTATGAAGGTCGATCTTAGAATCTAAATGCTTTCAATTGAATAGATCTAAAATCAAATACATGGAGTGTAATTTTACTTGTATAAGATCTAATGGTGGAGTGGTGAAACTGGGTGATCAAGTCATTAAAAAGAGTAAACATCTTAGATATCTCAAGTATATTGTTAAAAGCAACGGTGATATAGATGGGGATGTTATTAGTAGAATTCAAGTTGGATGGTTGAAGTGGAAGAATGCACCTATTACATGATAGGAAAGTATTAATTAGACTCAAAAGGAAAATTTTATAAGATAGTGGGGAGACCTACAATGCTTTATGACATATAATGTTGGCCAAAAAAAGAAGCATGAAATCAAGTTAAATGTTGAATAGATGAGGATACTTAGTGGATGAGTGGCTTTACACTTAAAGGCAAAATGAGAAACGAATATATATGTGATAAGGTTGGAGTAGCTCATGTGGTGGATAAGAATAGAAAGAGGCATCTTAGATGGTTTGATCACATAAAATACTGGCAGTTCAATGACCCAATTAAGAGGGTAGATGTATTAGATTTGACCTATGTTAAGAAATATAGAGATAGATCTAAAAAGACATAGTATAAAAATGATCTTAATTTATTAAGATTAAACGAGAATATGACACTTAATATTATATATAGGAGAGAAATGATTCATGTAACCGAACCCATGTAGTGGGATAAAATCTTGTTATTATTATTATTTGTTGGCTTAATGAGCCTCATTTTCAATCCGATCAATTTTGATGATAAAAATGAATGCTTGGATGTTCTAATGAATGTTTTTATGTGTTTCAGATATATCAATTGCTAATTACATATCCAATACATCTAATATGTTTGAGAAATTGCAGTAGAAAATGAAAGATAGATCAAATTGGATAATGTGAAGCTCAAAATATAATATTTTAGGTTATATGCATTTATTCATTGGCATGAATCAATTTGCTCACAACTTAACATATTATTTTAATGAGATTAATTTATATAAATCTCTATTTAATTAACATCAAATTTTATGTTTCATACATAGCATTTGAATTGTCAAAATAATGAATGATAATGACTATTAAGTGTAATTATTTTATTTACTTAATATAATTAAATATTTTAATTTAATTTGATGGTTATATGATAACTAACATATGTATGATTATATATAAATTATATCATAATATTTAAATGTCACATGCCAAAATTAACAAAAATATATGAAATTTTGTATTTTAGCCAAAGTCATTTTATAATCAAAGAATTTATATCTCATTTCATCTCCAATGGATTCCTTGGATTTTTTTCCTTTAATTTGATAAGTCACATGACCCGCGTTTGATTAAAATTGAATTTATTATGACTTTTTAAATATTAGCTGATTTTAATAATGAATGCATGCTACATGCTTTGAATATATTAAGAGTCATATTTGATTATTTTTTACTTGCCCATGTGAATAGCCAAATTTTGGCTTTCTTAAATTTAATATTTATTTAATATAAATTATATTTTTTATTGAATATTAAATTATTAGATGATAGCATGAGGTTAGAATAATATATATTTTTTGAAATAATTCAAAATAACCTTCTTTATAAATAGCCCTCTTCTTTGAAAGTATTCTCATTTCAAATTCAAAATCCTAGCAAATCTGAGAAAATTTCTTAGATTTTCCATACAAGATCAAATCCTTGGTTTAACTTCATCTTCCAACGTTCTCAAATTACTTGAGTTTGTTTTCTTGATCCTTTTTTAGTTGTTCATGCTATTTTATCTATTTATTCTTTCCAATTTATACTTTTTGGTGGATTAGTCTTTGGACATTATTTTTCACATCAAAGTTTCTCAATCATCTTTTTGTGAAAAACTCTTGTGATAGTTTGTAGGATCTATTTCAACTTGTTAAAATTTTTAACTTCCTACAAATTTCTTTTGGTTTCTTAAAATATTTCTTCATTAATCTCATTTTGAAAGATCATTTATTCTTAGATCTATTTTAAAAGTATATTTTAAGCATTTTAAATTAAATTATTATGCTGAAATTATTTTCATATTTGCTAGATCTCTCTTTTTAATTAAAAGCTTGCTAGCCTACTTAGATCTATCATATACTCATTTTATTTAAGTATTTTGTGATCATTAGCTTTAATTGAAAGAATCTTTTTGGTTAAAATAAAATAAATTATTCCTTGCTGAAATTTATTTTATTATGCAAGAATATTGTGAATTTATTTTGAAATAATTTTATATTGGTACAAATTGTAATAACATAAACATCTTAGTAAGATCACTTTAAGATATTTATTTTATTATTTCTTATCAATATTAAGTGAGCATTTTATCTTACCAAAATTTTTTAAGTGATCATTTGCAAGTTGTGAGATCATTTTTTGAATTGGATAGCTTGGTATATTTGTGAGAGATTTATTTTATCAAAATTTATTATTTTGTATTTTTTTTTGCTATAAAATTTATATTGGGGTTGTATTCTTTTGTAGGAGAGTATATATTAGGGTTACATTATAGGAGAAACTATTTGTAAGCTATTTTGCATTTAGTGGAATCCTAACTAGGGTAGCTAAAGTACATAGGTTGGTTTTGGGGTTTGAGAATGTAAAATGTCTGTTTGTCTCTCTTTACTTTCTTGTACTTTTATTTTTTACGCATTAAGAATTGTATCTTATCATTATAAAATCAAAATTAATTTTCTACTAAAACTTAAAATTAAGATTTAAGTTTTAAAATTTGTAATATATTCACCCCTTGTGCAATAATGACTCACAATATTGTTGTTTAACTTTCCTAAATTTTTATGGTTCCATAGCAAGTTTATTTGATTAGTGAGCTACTTCTTCTAGTTGGGTTGGTTAACTTTTACTAGTTATGATGGTCCCAAAGCAAGTTTATTTGATTTGAATCACTTAAGTTAGTTCAGCACGTGTTTAAGTTGATTAATACATGTTTTTTTTATTATGGTACTGGATATTAAATAAATAATATAAATTGTTAGACTCTTCACTTTTGTTCATTTTTTGGAGATGCTCAAGGAGTGATGGGGCTATTAAATTTGTGAATTTGTGTACTTAGAGGAGATATTTTTGATAAAATTTTCAATGAAGGTTTTGAGAATACGATGTGCTTTAGCATCCTTATTATCTTAAATAAAAATAGAGATTTTTGTTTTTATTATCGTATTAGTAAAATTGAAGTTGGGGATTTTTAAAAAATAAAATGTGATAAAGTAGGCCTGATGATATTCCGATAGAAGCATGGAAATACTTAGACTATCAAGGAATTTTTATCTTACTAAACTTTTTCATGTTATTTTGAAGAATAATATAATGTCTCATCCAATTGATGACTATTTCATATTTAGTTTGATAAAGATTGAAGGTTTACAGTTCCAATCCTTTAAATATACAGCCTTATGATAGTGTTATCATTTATAATTGAAGATAAATTAAGAGTGTTAACAAATACAATAAAATATCAAAACACCTATAATAAAATGATTCATGACTAAGTCTATTATTTTTTCATAAGACAAAAATTAGGCTCTATAACTTAACAACAATATTTACATTTTTTTTAATTCTGTCAAAGCCACAAGATGAACATAAAAAAACTTTATCTAGCTTATTGCAAAAAACGTAAACTAGTGATGAAGCTCAACTAATATGAGAATGGTCAAAAAGAAAGGATGCTGTCCTTCACATTTTAGCAACATTAAGAAAATGAAATTTTTGAATTTTTCTAATCTTTATTTACAAGAACCTAATTATAATTTCCAAGAATAAATATAGTAGATATTAAAACTACAAGATATATGTACATGTGTGGTTCAGTGATATCCACTTGTATCTATGATCGCATAAAGATCAAATATTCCACTATGTACGAAAAGATAGAATATAATAATAAATTCTCTTCATCATAACTTGAAAATAAAAATTGAGATATCATTTTATTTATGTCAATAATTGAGAAAGAACACCACCACCTGCCACAAAAATGAGAGTTGAACATGAAAATAAAGACATTAATGTTTCTATTATTCTCTCTTTTCGTATTGTAAAGAATTTCTCCTTGTATCCAGAAGCTTTTACTTCTAATAAATCCAAAACCAACAACACCTTTTCCTTTCCAAGGAAGTAGAAAATCTCTCTTGCAAGTACTCCTCCATTTCCCCTCTTCTTTCAATTTACTTCTATTTGTGACATTCCCCTAAACACCATGCAATTATCTCCTTAATGTTTAGAGATGGCAGGCAACAAATTTATATAGGTTTGGTGGGTGATAGGTAACAAAGTTGTAGGAGTTAGATAAATGGTGATAATTAACATGTAAAGGATTGAAAAATATATATATTTTCTCTTCATCTAAACATGAAATTTATCTAGCCTTGATTTAACCACATGACCGGAAGACTCTTGTGTTTTATTTATCTTGAAACTTAATCTCCCACTAGCTTTTGGTATCAATCCAACATCCATGTTTCCTAAACAACATTCAATGTCAAGTCTTATAATGAAATTGAGAGGCCCAAAATATTTCCTGAAAGTTTCCCTCATAGTGGAAAAGATAAGTAGATCAAGAAATTATTTTATTGCTCAAAATAATAAGAAACCCTATACAATAACTAGATTTATTAATTGTTCTTTGAGTAGATCTAAATAACATAAGCCACTTGATCACGACAACCATCTCATGTTGGCTAATAGCCTAAAACAAATTCAATCACCCAAAATTGAAGGAAGTATTAATGAACCTTCAAGATCCATGCAATAAGATACCTACTTCTTACAAGGACAAAAAATATTTCATTTCAAAAAGAAATAAACATGCACTTTTTTATCATTAATGTTTTCTTATAATATGAAAGGTTAAGACATTACATGTGATGTTATTTTATATCTATAATTGGATCACACTATGCTTCTATCATTACTCGTTATCTATCTTACTGAAGGATCATGGTTGACTGCATCTTGTAGTTTTGATGTATTATAACCTATTCCACTCATCCTATGATGGCACCCAAGGGGAAATATTATTGTTTTGTATCTCAGCTCTAGATTATATTTATTTTGATGCACTAATATTTTTGGATTAATGAAAAGGCTTATGTCCTTATTTTTCCAATATATATAGATATATATATATATATATATATATATATATATATATATATATATATATATATATATATATATATATATATATATGTCCTTTGAAGATACAAATATAGGAGAAGTGCTATGCTTCTAATAAAAATTATTTTCCTTTGAAGATACAAATATTAATGAAAATCAATCTCTTGTGGAGTTTTTCCTTTTCTTAACCCTTCATCGAAAGAAGAATTGTTTTCTATTTCCGAATTAGGTTCGGATGAAAGAGGATTATATATTGCAAATTAATTCTAAACATGTCAACCAATATATAGTTTTCTTTTTTACCCATCTTTTAAAGTATGTTCCTATAAACTTTTTTTCTTGCATCATCATGACGAAACGATATTTGTGTAGACATATTTTTTAATTGATGAAAATAATTAAAACAAAGAAAATATTGTGATCTACTCTAAGATTGTTAGAACTATAAAGAAATAAATTTGCAATTAAGAAATAAATTTAACACAACTATGCAAATAAAAATAAAAGTAATGAGATCAAAATAACCTACAAGGGAGGCATGCGTGCAGATGACACTATCCTTAGAGTAGATCATGTCTTGGCTGCATCAATTTGCGGCTCTCTTTTCTACTCGTGAGATACAACCCGTCCCCTTGCCTTGATCGCGCGTGTATCAGGACTGATTAGCAAAATATCGAACTAATCGCATGTCTCTTGTTACCAAAAAATGAAATGAAGAGAATAATAAAAAAAATTGTGAATTGAGAAAGGAAGAGAGAATATTCAGATTTTGTCATCCCATTAAAGCTACATTATCATCTATTTATAAGTGAAAGATGAGAGCTTAATATTAAATCACCTAATTATGATTTACAGTCATTACTAGTCATTATTTTAAATTATAAATTAATTTATTTGTATTTATTTAATTTATGATATAAGTTATAAAATTTAATATTATTTTAATAATTTTTAAGAATAACGTTATATATATTTTAATGTTATGATATAACGTTATAACATAATAATATTTTTTCCTTTATTTTCTATAACACAGTCATTATGTGGGAGTGGCTACTTATGAACGTTCAAAAGCCTAAACTTTAATGGTATAATATTTCTCTAATTGTACTTCAATTTTGAACAATTTGATATCATAACATGGTTATAAGGATCAACATGATTATGTATAGATTATTTAGCTAAAAATTAGAGTAAGTTTAGGAAAACTTTATTTTAGGCATTGCTGCCATATTATTGTTAGGCCACAATTTTTTTATTTGTTAACAAAATATTTAGTGAGAAAGTTTATCATAATAAACGCTATTAACTTATTGTAGTCATAAGAAGATGTTATAAGGCTATAATATATAACTATCTTTATTTTCTCATCTATTATATGATTGAACAAGTAATTTTAAAAGTTTTAAAAGCTTGTTATTTAAATGAACAGGACTTGAATTTGATAAGAAAAATAATAATAAGTAAATTTTAACAAGATTTTAAAACTTTGGCCATCTGTCTATGTTTGTAGTTCAAATTAAGATATAAAAGTGGAATTTTTTAATTAATTTCCACATAAACATAAAATGATACTTTCTAAGAATATAAGAGCACAAATTGATATTGTAGTTTTCATCATAAAAATAATATTTTGCACAAATAAGAGAAAGCAGGGGCAGAATTAAGCATTTTTAAGGATGAGCAAATTTATTAAATCATGTGCTTCTTTCTAAAATATTTAAAAAAAATTATTATGCAATAGAATTTACTAAGGATGGACAAAATTACTAATTCATAGAAAATTATTAATTTATTTTGTTATCCATTAAAAGATTTAAAATTTATTGAGTTATCTATCTAAGCTATGAATTTTTTTTCTGAGTATTAAAAGTATAGAGTTATATGTATTTAGTATTATGTAAATTAATTTTATATTATATATATATATATATATATATATATATAATATATATATATATATATATATATATATATATATATATATATATATATATATATATATATATATATATATATATATATATATATTATGAAGCTCATACAATTATGTGTGATACATTATGATTATTCTAAATTTTATGAAATTTTGAGAATGGATGACAATATTTTTTGTAATTTTTAATATTTGAGTGAAAATTTGATCAACAAAATAAGTATAATGATATTTTTAGATAAGATATATCTAACCATATTTTATGAAAGTGAGAAAAATAGTGAGTTATCAATTATTTATTTTAAAAAAGGGTGCTTATTCCAGTAAGGAGAATGCCAAAATACTTATAATAATCAATTCAGAAATAAGCAATTTCAATATTCATCTAAAGGGGAGACCTTTTAAATTTTTTTTTTTAAAAATTTGTAATATATTTCAAGAGAAATGTAGATAATAATGTATTGGAAATTTCTATGCTGCTCAAATTTAATAATAATGCCACTTGGCTCCACCAAAAATAAAAATAAAAATTAATAATGGTAAAATTTCTTGAATGTCATGGAGATTTTAACCAGGAAACAATAAAAACCGATACTTATTTTATAATTTTTCTGTTAAATATTTTAAAATAAAATATTAAATTTATAATATTTAAAAAGTGGAGAATTAGTATATATGTATAACCTTTATGTTTTTGTCAAGTAGTCTATGAACTTTACAATCAAATATAATAGAACAACTTTATGTTATTTTTTTTATCAACTAACTTAGTTTAAGTTAAATCATTTGTCTTCATTAATAGGTATATTTATTTTATATTATTATTATTATTATTATTACTATTATTACTATTATTATTATTATTATTATTACTATTATTACTATTATTATTATTATTATTATTATTACTATTAACGATTATACATTTTTATAAAATACTACAATATGGTTATTTTTAATCCCAGTTAACCCTTAGGACAGATCATCTTCTACAACTGAAGCTTTGCCTTTCTCTCTTCTTTCTTTAGATGCCTATTAGCAGCAACCATGACGCCTGTTCAAATTGCCAAGGTTGTTAAAAAAATCTGAAAGTATAAAATAAAAAAAATGCTTGTTCGAATTGATAACATATTCCACCTTTTAAATTGTATTAAGAAAAAATAGATTTACATACATATCACATAATTTTATATATTTATATATGTATTACTTTAAATTTGATATTTCTATTTCTAATACTTTATCTATGCTTAAGAAAGTGTATTCACTTTTAAAATAATAATAAAAGTTATATATTTGATGTGATGTCGAAGATTTGACTGTTGTGTTATTTTTTTGGGGACGGTGAGCTCGTGAGGGCAAATAACACACACATATATGCGCTCGAACGCGAGTCATCATGTTGTGGGCGAGACTCCCAACCAACGGGCCCCACCATCTCGTGCTTGAGTGTTGTGTTATGCTTGCAAATATAAGAGTTTAGATATTAGATATATAAATATATAAAAATTATGTGATATTTATGTAAATAAATCTAAAAAATATTTATTTTTATTTAACTTGAACCATGACTACTACGCTAGTGATTGAGTGATTTACTCTTCTAAAATTTACAAATTTGAAATCTTATGAACTATAGGCTAAACATTTTAAAGAAAATTAAATAAAGAGAAATATTTTTTTGAAAGATTTACATTCACACTACATAACTTAAAAAAAAATCGAGGTAAACTTTTTTGCAGCTTAACTTCCCTTTTCCAACAATGATCCAATTTAATTTTTGCAAACAAAAAAAACAAATATGATTAAAGCACATAAAATAAAGCATAACTTTGCTTTAGGATTAGCTCAAATGATATATCTTCTTATTAAAAATTTTTAGATTCTCATTAGGTTTAGGGTCTATTTGGGATAGCTTTAACTATATTAAAAAGCAGTGGTAGAACTTTTGCGAAAAAACTACTATCTAAGAAGCTGTGATAGGGTCTACAAATTTTTAAATTTTCAAAAGTCAAATCATAACTTTGTGGCCGCTAGTGATTGAGTGATTTACTCTTCTAAAATTTACAAATTTGAAATCTTATGAACTATAGGTTCTACACAACTTGCATGCAGTTTTAGACCACAACATTGTGAAAATGCGGCCCCAAATGATGCCTTACATCTAACAACTATAGATTGATATCAAGAGAAGAGTAGAAGAGAGAAATACTAGAATAAATACTAATTGGATAACGAAAGAGTGATGTGATAATAAAAATTTTATATAACCTAAAAAAATGGTAATTAGCCATACTAATCATGTATGAGGAATGACCATTATATTTATAAAATAATCAATTTAGAAGATTCTTAACTTAATTATGCAAGAATCAATTTCAATAATCATCCAAAGGATGAGAGCACTTTATAAATTAAAAATATATATATTTTTTGCTTCAACATTTTTGAAGAGAAATGTAGCATTGGCTTCTTCTTCTTTTTTTTTTTTGCACTTATTTGAATTTTCTATGCAGTTCATATTTAAAAATAATACCATTTGGCTATGTAAAAAAATTAATATAATATATATAATTCTTAAAGTTATAAATATTATAATCATGAAATATAAAATATTATACTTAATTTATACTTTTATTACAAATTATGGCATCTCATAATTTATTTAGAGCGGCAGCATGGTTTTAATAGAGGTCTACATTCAATTGAAAAACATTAAACAACATAAAATTTAATTATTTTACAATAGAATTCATCTTAAAAAGGAACAAATATATTTCGAAATCTTTTAGCAAATTAAAGGACAATGACTTTTAAACTCAAAAATGCATTATACCTTGAGAAATTAAATCTAACTAATTTAAAATTTTATTGAATACATTATACCTTGACGATACATCCAAATGATCAATCATAATATTGTAAACAACTTCTTATATAATTGTATTGTGTACAATATTCTAATATATATATATATATATTTCATAATTTCTCTAATAATTGAAGCAATATAGTGATGAAATTAGAGTATCAAATGAATGAAATTTCACCAAATTTGTAAATTTCTATAATATTTATAACAATTTAAAATGTAAAATTTTTTATATTATATATAATTATATAAGACTTATTTCCAAATCTATCCTTTGAGTTTATTGGTGATTGTTATTCCTACTTTTCTCTGAGCTAACATTTTATAAAATTATAAAGTTTACCACTTTAACAGTACTCACAATGCAAAACTCAAAAACACGAACTTGGGATAGGAAATGAAATTAAAATTTTGATGAATAAAATGACGATGAAATTAAAATTTAGAGTGATATGAAATTAACTTTTATTTCTTCTATAAAAGTTCATTTAGAATAGAAATAAACTTTTATTTAGAGTGATATGAAATGAAATAGCTCAGAAAAATAAAACTTCAATAATATACATACACACAACAATGACAACAAATCTTTATCTCACTATTGGAGGTTGGCTACATGAATCCTTCTTCTTTAGTGTCCTATTGTATTAAATGTCTCATTTAATTCTAATGAATTAAGGTCATTTTTTATACATACTAACCAAGTCTTTTTTGGTTTACCTCTACTTTTCTTAGCAAAAGAAAAATCTAATACATCTACTCTCCTAATTGGGTCATCAGACAACCTACATTTTATGTGACCAAACTATCTAAGATGACTTTCTCTAATCTTATCTGCCACTGGAGTTACTCTAACCTTTTCACAAATATATTTATTTCGTATTTTGTCTCTCTGAGTAAAGCCACTCATCCACCCGAGCATCCTCATCTCTGCAACATTAAACTTAATTTTATGCTTCTATTTTATTGGTTAATATTCTACGTCATAAATCATTACAACCCAAATATACATAGTTGCAGCAAAATTAAATGGTGAAAGTTTCATATTGTATGCAGTTATATAGTTTTTTTTTTAATTTAAGAGGGTTAAAGCCATCCCTAATCTTTATTATTTTATAAATCTGACTGCAATGAAAAATTATTAACAACAGATTAAGTATGTAGCTCTTATGTGTGGAATACATAATGTATATCTAATAATTTTGTCACAATAAGAGAAGATGAAAAAATAGAGATTTGGAGAATAGGAAGCCAACTTATTATCACCTCTTCCAAAAAAGAACTGCACTAAAAATAGCCCTCAACCCAACTCCTCTCCTCTTCCTCCATCTGCTCTCCTTCATCTTCAACCTTCTCACTGCCATGGGATCGGCGACCTCCTCTGCCACCCTCTCCTCCATCTCCGGTGAGCTTCTTGATATCAAAAATGGAAGCTTCATCATATGACGATCGATAATATGGCAAAGAGAAGAAAGCTCAAAGAGTCATAGAGAGGACTTCCACAGTCCCATATAGAGACAATAGAGAATTCTAAATTGCATATTTTCTTCTCTCTATTATCTTCTCCTCCTCCATCTATGTTTTGCATCCAAGAATTGGATGTTTTTGTAGAAACTCAGTGATGGGAGTTCTTAACATTTAAATATTTGATATATTTTTCAACTAAAAAGTCCATTTTATTTGATATATTTTGATTTATGAGGCATTTTATGTTTTTATAAGAGAATATGATATTGTCAAATATGTAATATAATAAAAAAATATTATATTTATGTCTAATGAAGCCCAATCAAATTAAGCTTCATATTGAGCTACCAACTATAAAGACTTTAAAAGTTTGATAAAAATGTCAAATTCACCACATCAAAATATAATTACTAAATCTTCATTATATTGATATTTTATTTTTATTATGAAGAAATTTTAGGTGAAGACATCTTGATCATAATTTAATGAATAAAATTTATAGCAATTAAATTTATTTTGGTTAGTATAATAAATAATTAATCAATTAAATTTTATATTCTACTCATCTTAAAATATATTTAATAAATATAAAATTCATTATAATAAATATAAATTCATAATATTTTAATCCAAAATTTTTTGTATTAGATGAAATAAAATCATAAAAAAAATAAATGCTTAGTTGAATGGATTCAAGTTTCTCCATAATAATGCAAATCGAAAATAACTCCAAATTATTGATTATCATCATTATTACTACGAAAAAGCTATTGTCATTTCTCGTGGAATTATATAATTATCAATTTATAAAATATTTTCTAATTTGTATTTATTTAGGGGCCGGCCTTGGCTTCACCACTGCATGGGGCCTATCTTGATAAGGCGGCTATTTTGTCATTTTGTGTTAGGAAAATTTATATACATATACATAATTTTAATACATTTATATATCTAATATATCTAAAATTTAATATTTATAAACATAGCATATTTCCTATACTTAATAAGTAAATTTTACTTCAAAATTTAAAAAAAAATGCTATTTTTGTTATAATAATAAAAATTTAGATGATATATATATATATATATATATATATATATATATATATATATATATATATATAAAAAATTATATAGTATGTATGTAAATGATCTTTATTTTAAAAAGAAACCGAATGGTAGAAATTATCAAAAAAAAATTTATTTAAATATAATAACATTACATAATAATTTTAAAAACTAATATTAAAAAAAGTGGGGGCACGTGCCCCCACTGGCCCACAATATTAAAAAAAAAATTTAAGTTTTGCTGTTTCAGCACACTTCCCCTATTCCACTGTAATAACAAACTCTCGCTTCATCTACTCTCACACAAACTTCATCTATCTACTACCCCATCAACACTTCTGCTTGTCGCTACCTAAAAAGGAGATGAGAAAGGTCGAGTCTCACGAAGGTACCCTCGTCTTTCCTCCCACCTTTCTTTCCTCCCACCCTCCTTCACAGTAGATCGCTGGTCTTTCGTCTCACCCAGCCTTCCGGTATTTCTGATTGTCTAAATCCCATAAATCTGCCTAGTCTACCACTACCAAAAGGATTTATTTTGTAAATGTAACCATGTCAAAACAGCTTTTGCAGATTACAGAAATCCCGTAAATTTACCTACCAACAGGATTTAATAAATCTAGATTTAACCATGCGAAAGCTGCTTTACTGCTTTAGGATTTAGTAAATCTGGATTTGACCATGCCAAAGCAGCTTTAGCGTGTTTAACGATTGAAAGAAGCTTTTGTTTTATCTTTGTCGACCCTAATTAAAAGTTTTCCCAAAAAATCCTAATAAAAAGTCATGATAAGCAAAATTATTCAAATATATTCCAACTAAAAAGTATCCGAACTTTCTTTTTTATAATTCAACATCTCCTATACATGATTCTCAAGGTGGAGTTGAGGCACTGCCGCACTAGCCCATCGATATCATCATATAAATAAAAAAAATTACATTCTCTATCTCTCTCCCAACCCAAACCCATCATCTCGCATAGTCGCATGCCACTACTCTCGATTCCCGCTACCGGTGACGAGTCAGCAAGCCGCCTCTTCTTTCTTCCAGCTCCCCGCCTTAGCGCCTCTCGCAAGCTTCGCTGGCAGCCAAGCCCGAGTTGACAAGGTCTGTGCCATTCTCCCTACCATTCTCACAAGCTTCTTCCAGCTCCTCTTCCTTCTATAACTTCCTTATGCATTTTTTTAAACATATATCTTGATATTAAAGATAGCATAATATTGCTTTTTTTGTTGCGCAAGATTGCCATACTATAGTACTTGGTGTTACGGTGTATAAAATATTTTTGATGTTCACAAAGCATGCTTTTGTTATTTCTTTTTTGATTTTCAGTAATTATGATAAGGGATGTCTATAATGAGAGTACTCATTTATTTTTAAATGTTGAGTTTAAAAATAATTTTAATAAGGAACATGTACAAGAGTTTCTCTTTTTTATATTTAAATGCCCAGTTATTGTCATTTTCATGTAATTTAAGAGGATTTATATACAAATTATTAATTTTTTTATTTATTTATGTCTAATGTTTAATTTTGTATATATAATCTTATAATATATCACAATAAAATTTATACAATAAAAATGTGAATTTCATTTAAACAAATTAATATTAGTGGTATTTTGATATGATTAAAAGATAAAATTATATATATAAGTACACTAGTACATATCAAGATTTAGATTTTAAATATATACATGTATAATAGTTTAATGATGTGTAAGTAGACTTTCATAAAATAATTTAATATTATTGATAATGGGATCATTAGTCAAATTAATGATCTTTATTTATGTATGAGATTTTTTTTTTTTTTGCTCAAAAGAGTTCTAGATATTTATTTTTAGATTTATACAATAAGAAGTTATGTTTAGATATTTATTTTTGAAATGATAAATAACTAATAATACAATAAGAAGTTATGTTTAGATATTTATTTTTGAAATGATAAATAACTAATAATACAAAACGTATAATTATATCTCCAAGATATAAGTTGACAATAAGAGACAGATTTGAACATCATGATGTTATTTGATGTTTAAAATTAATATATAATATAAAAATCTATTGATTAAAATTAATATACAATAAGAGGTGACACCATGATATAATTTTACATACTTAGTATTTTTTAAAATATTTTACTCTTTGATCCACTATTTTTCTTTATATGTAAAGAGGTTGAACTAAATATTCATTATACTCTGGCAATGGCAAAGTTGACAAATCATTTTTTTTCACGATCTCTATTTTTGTATTATGTTATTGAGATTTATTTTAGCTTAAATCCTAATAAATTTTGGCAATGAATATCATAAAAAATTTTTTTTGAGCAATAGAATGAGAGATTCTTTGATGAATGATTATCTTGTTACATATATTAAAAAAGATATATTTAAGACTGTTGATAAATAATTGATTATACAATGATTTCAAAGTATGAAGATTTGGAGGAAGAAATTATAAATGATATCTAATGTGAAAAAAATTATGTTATTATAAGGTTTAATTCTTTTTTATTATGTTATATGAGATACTTTAATTTTTATTTTATATAAAATAAAACTAGTTTTTATCTTATTGTGTCCCCTCTATATATATATATATATATATATATATATATATATATATATAAGCGAAATAATATTTAATGTTAGTTTTAAATCTTATAAAATTAGAAGGAAAAATACTTTTAAATTGAATATCATATGGTGATGAATTGAGATTGGTCCAAACCTTCTAAAAGCGGCTTCTTGCAACGTGCCCAGAATGCCCATACATATCGTCGGTTCCAAGACCTTGTTCGCACAGCAAATTAAGATCGGGTTTCAGGGGGTAGTCAACTGACTACTTCTTGGCCACGCACCCCTACTTATATATATGAGATACTTGATCTAAATTCTCAAGTAGGAAATTGCATATCTTTAGCTGATATACATATGGGAACATTGGTACATGATATAAAATATCATCAAGCTTAAGACGCAATGTTGGCTCGAGCCATTGGAACTTCTGCTAAAATCATTAAGGAGCCAGTCTCACAATGTCTTGTGCGGCTATCTTCGGGTGTTGAAAAACTCATAGATTCCCGATGCCACACATAAGCTTAGAAAAGCAAGACAAAGCCGGTAGTTAGGCAAACACCCCATCGTTCATGGCGTTGCAATGAATCCAGTAGATCATCCTCATCGAGATTACGCAAGTGAATGAATAAATTGAAAATTAATTTGATATTTATTTTGTATTTTATTAAAACATTAAGTGGAAAAGGGAAATTAAATGATCTTCATTTTTGAATTGTGTTCTCATCTTACATTATGGTGCAAAATAAAAATATTTTTGTAATTAATTATTATATTAAGTTGGCATGAGAATCGAATAAATGAAAGAATACATTATATATATATATATATATATATATATATATATATATATATATATATATATATATATATATATATATATATATATATATATATATATATATAGACACTCTAATGTACGGTTTTAAAGATGATAGCTTATGTTATACATCTTATGAAATTATAATACACTTAGTTAATGAATAAAATGAATTTTATGTATTAATAATTTAAAATTTTATATAAATATAGAAATTAATTTAATCGAGAGTGATAAGTTGACAACCAATGTAAAGTTGGATAATATTGATCTAAAAAAAATTTATTTGAAGAATCGCAGATAACTTAATTTAGATAAAATTAGTATATTAAGATGAATATTTTTTTAAAGTTGCATATGAGCTGAGGGAAAGATAAATTTATAATCATCAAGGTTAAATCAATGCTAAATTGATATTTAATTATGACTTAATTTCTCATTTGATCATTTATTTTATGTCATTATATCAATTTTTTTCTATCTTATACATTTTAAAAATTATACAAATAATTATTTTTTACTTATTATTTAGATTTTATCTAATAACTTAAATAATACCTAATTAGTAATACCATATTGATTAAAATCTATAACTCTAATAATTTCTTATAATTATATTATTTATTTAATTAAACTCAAATAAAGCTCAACTACAATTCAAACTTGATAAAAGCAGTAATAAACAAAATTAAATAATATTCCTCACCCATAAAGGGGGATTTATCACATAATTCTTATGTGTTTATATATCTAATACTTAAACTTTAATTTTTACATATATAACACCCTAACCTTTAATATCACATCAAAAATATTATTATCACTCATTTTTTAATAGTGAATTATATATTTTTAAGCATTAATATTAAGTATTAAATATATAAATACATAAAAATTATATGTTATATATATAAATCTTTCATTTAAATAATATACCTCACCCATAAAATTGATTTATAATAATAATCGTTAAAAGAAGATCCATATTACAATCTATAGGCCCTATGAGAAGATACAAATGATTTTTCTGTTACAATATTTCAAATAATACAATTTTTAATACTTGCAGTAAATATATTGAGATTTAAAAGTACTAAAAAATTGTGATGTAATTATTCACTTGAGGGGAGGTGATAATAATATCAGCCACAGGCTTACACAATCACTTACCACTGCTGATTTAAATCTGCACCGTACAGCTCAAGCAATTGGATTGATCTTAGCCGTTCTCGCAAAATGCCTAACTCTTAATGCATTGCATTATATTGATAATAATATGTTAATTTAATAAATTTTAAAAGTACATATTAGCCAAGTCAATTATATGATGTGAGACTAAATAAATATATAATATTTGTGTGTCCCCAATACTATTTGTTCGTATTTAAGAAGTTTCTTATTAAATCTCTAATTGATGTGGGACTAAATTCATATATAATATTATTCATATAAAAAAAATTAAAATTTTTCTGATTAATTATTCATATGAACATGAAAGGCATCTGATTTTTTATTTACTTTTTTAAATTAATTGATTTTTTAGTTATTTCTAAATATTAAAAGAAAAATATTATTATATTAAGTAACTACTAAAATAAATATTAAATTAAAATAAAATAAACTCATGTTTGTTGGTGTCATTTGATTTTAAATTATTTTTAGGTTGCTCAAATTCCAATTTATGTATGTGTTCAAATTTTGAAATAGATTACAAGTTGATTTATATTGAGTCTAACTGATTTCATGAATTGAGTCAAATTTGACTTTGAGTCAATTTTGATTAAAAAGACGTCAAATTTGTCATATGAAATTCATCATTTAGTATTTTATTTTGATGATAGTTTATTTCTGAATATTATGATATGTCATTGAAAAATCATTTATTTTAAGCACAAATCTTGATGTATGTGTTATTAAACATCTCTTAGAATCAAAATCTTAATATTTCAAATTCTCTTTCATCATGGAGCGATATAAATACATCGATGGGATAAAAAATAATCTGATCCAGAGTCCAAACTTGCCCAGATCGAGCACTTAAAATATAATTGAGAACTTTGGGATATCATTCAGATCCCTAAATAGCTTCCAAATATAGTATATTTATAGTAAAATAGAAGTCTCGACGAGTCCAATCTAACGAGCCTAAGATCTATTAATTCTTATTTTATTTGGGCATTCAAATGATTAAAATACATCTCATGATCAGGGAGATCATTTTGAGCTTTTTGATGGAGTAGTATAAATTTTGCCTATATTTACAAGGAATGTCACTCCTATAATCTATAAATAACTCATTATTCTTTACATAAAAAGATAGAAGCTTAGAGATGGGAGAGAGCTCTCATGTTTGAAGAATTTCATAGCATAATTAGACCACCATCTAGCCATTTGGGATCACCATCGACATCGTTACTCACCACCGGAGCATAATCGGCTTTTTATTAATTATAACTCTATTATGACTTTAATCTTTATTGTTAGAAAAACAATATTCTTCACTCACTTTTATTAGAAAATAAAAATATATCATGATAACTAGAAAATCATTTGCAAAAGAGTAGTGTTACATATTGTTGCATGCTAGAAACCCAGTTGCGGTAGAGTAAAAGTTTTCGCCTTTAGCTTGGGAAATTCAAAGACACATACGTGTATTTAAAGAGTGAACAATAAAACTCCAGCTTTTTTACGGAAAATCTCGAAAAGAGGGAAAACCACGGGCCCAGCCCAAGAAAAGCTTCCACTATGTATCCGCTTTGAGTACAAGATCTTCGATACGGATTAGAATTATATATGAGAAAGGGACAACAAATGCAGAATGCATAATGTTGACGGCGATTTGACGACGATGTTGGACGAATAATGTGATGTTCGGACGATAGTGGTCGGTGTGATGATGATCGGCAATGGGTCGACGACGGAAGGGATCACGGCGGGCGGCCGAGCGGCGCGTAGGGCGGTTGACTACCGTCGAGTGGCGGCACAATTGTGCTTGGAGGATCTTTAGAGCTCTCTCATCTCTCTTGCTTGCCTCCCTTCTCCTTCACTTGGCCTCCGAATGAGGATTTATAGGTGGAGAGTGGTCTCTATAAATACATGCAAAATCGAACCACTCCAATCGGACGGCTCATGATGATTCCCCGATCATATGATCTATTTTGTGTATTTGAATGCTCAAATGAAGTTGGAATTGTAAGATCTTTGGCTTGTTGAACCTTTCGAGCGTTGATTTGACTATAAACACTCTATATTTGAGTGCTTTTTAGGAATTTTACTGATGTCTCAAAGTTTCTAATGATAATTTAAGTGCTTGATCTCGAGTAGTTTCAATTTTTGATTAGCTTGCTTTCAGCATCATTCGTCTTTTTAGAGGAATTTTGGTCATTGCTTCTATTTTTTGATGATATTATCTCAATCATCAAAAATATATGTCAGTACTTCAAAATAGTAAATTCTTCAATCTACGCAGTCCATTAACCACATGAGAGAACAAATCTTTATGTAAGCACAAGATTATGACTATGGAAGCAGATGCACAACCACAAATATATGTAGGTATGTGCGAGCATGAAATTTCAAGGTTACGGACCCATGCTGACATTTACGGGCGTTTGCGGGCACAAGGTTTCGGGTTGGATTACGCAGAATGGGCAGAAATTGTTGTTAGTGGTGCTTGATTTTATAAAGAAGAAAGGTCTTTGCGGTGAATTGAGAATAGGCAGAGCGTGAAAAGACGGGCAGTTTTGACAACAGGATCAGACTGAGCACATGAGCAGGTGAACGCTGCGTCTGGTCGGCCTTGACAGAGGCCAAACGGAAGCGGGTTGGTGGTGTATGGGCCGTGAAAACATGGTGAATGCCGTCTGAACTAGCTGGCCGGTGGAGTCCACCTGAGCGGGGAGCGATGGAAAAACGACAGCGGGTCAGCGGGTCGCGGGAATAGATGCGGTCAGCGGATGCCGACACGCGCCTGGCGTACGGATCTCATGTGAGGCGCCATGCTCATAACTCAGTTCTGCAAACATCCCGTTTGGCGTTCACCGTTTGCGGTTTTGAACGGTTTTGGGTGGTTTTGGGCGGTTTTGGATGCTTTTTTACCCTTTTGCCCCTAAAAAGGGTATATAAAAACTCTCCTAGGGCTAAGGGAGAAGCCACCTTCTCTCCTTCTTGAGAAGGTCATTGAGGCCATCCCAGAGTTCATCTGGCCGAGCTCAGTTTTTTAGAAGAAGCGTTGGCTGCGCCGGACCGGCCAGAGTTTGGAGGTCAAGACCCGTAGTTCATCTGACGAGGCTCCGTTTTCCCTCGAAGGAGGCATTGGATCGACCGGACCACCGGTTTGGAGGCGATCAAGACCCATAGTTCATCAGCTCGTTTTCTCTCGAAAGGCGTTGGCCACTTGTCGGACCGGCCGGGTTTGGAGGCGATCAAGACCCATAGTTCATCTGGCGAGCTCGTTTTCCTCGAATAAGGTGTTGGGCCCTTGTGGGTTTGGAAGCGATCAAGACCCCGTAATTTCATAGCTCAGTTTTCCCTCGAAAGAAGCGGCGCCACTTCGGACCGACCGGTTTGGAGGCCATCAAGACCCGTAGTTCATCTGGCCAGGCTCAGTTTTCCCTCGAAGAGCGTTGGCCTGCATGTCGGACCGGCCGGGTTTGGAGGCAATCAGACCCGTTCATCTGGCGAGCCGGTTTCCCTCGAAAAGCGTTGGCGCCATTGTCGGACCAGCCGGGTTTGAGGCGATCCGGAGAGGCGGGTTGCGAAGATGCTCAATGATGGTGGCACGACATTGGTGGCGACGGTGACGCGATAGTAGTCGGTGAGATAACCGGCGGCGATGGTGGTGGCGCGAATTCCGGCGATGGTCGGCCGTAGTAAGCCCGGTAGTCAGCAGCGGTGGCCATGATGGTGACCGGGGGGGTAATGGCGATGCGATTAGCGATAGTCGGCGCATGGCGAGCGTCGGTGTCAGCGAGATCCAGCCAGCGATAGTGGTAGCCAGCGAGATGCCGGATATTAGCGATTAACCGATAGCGGTAGTCAGGCGGTGACCATTCTGATGGTTGGCGGCCGGCAGAGTGGTCGGCAGCGATAGCGACAATCAGCGGCATGGCCAATTGCTCAGTAATGCGGACGATGAAGGCGATAGAAACGGAGATTACCGGTGATAATTGGCAGCGATGTCGGCAACGGTAGTGCGATCGGCATGTAAGCAATGATGGCCACTAAGTGGTTAGCGAGAATTAAAAGCTTAACAAGAAGTCGGCTGATCGAGCGTTAAATCAGCGAGATAGCCGGCGGCGATAGTAATCACAAAGATGCCGATAATTGTCGCGGTAGCCGGCAGCAATGTGGCAGATACCATCTATAGTTAGCAGCAGGTGGTCAGCGATGCATAGCGGCAGCGTCAATCTCAGCGAGATACCGGCAACGATAGTGGTGCCGGCCGAATAATAACGGAGATTGCCAGCGATAATTCGGTGGCGATAATCGATGATAGTAGTTAAGCGGCGGTAGCCGCTATAATTAATTAGCGGCAGGGTAGTGTCAGCAATAACCGTGCAATCAACAGTGACGCGTCTAATCAGCGAGATGGCAAACAGCTATAGTGACCGGGAGGATTGCCGGAGATGACCAGCAATTGCCAGCGATGGTCGGCGGTAACCAGCGATAATCAGAACAGTAGCCGGAGCGGTTGTTGGCCGATAGAGTGGTTGGCACAATGAAGTAGTATAGTCGGCAGCGGCGTCTATAATGGAATGCGATGCAAACGCGGTGGCGGTGGCGTGTGGCAGCCGACGGTGGTGATGATCCAGGTTGTTTGTCGAGTGTGACTTCGATGGCGTTAACTGTATGGAAGAGGTTGAATCAATCCGGCGATTTTTACTATCGAGGTTGTTTGTCGAGTGTGACTTCGATGGCGTTATATGGAAGAGGTTGAATTGAATCATTGAGAGATTTTGACCTATCCGAGGTTGTTTGTCAGAGTGTGACTCAATGACATTAACTTGTATGGAAGATGTTGAATTGAATCGTGAGGATTTTGACTATCGAGGTTGTTTGTCGGTATTCTCGATGACATTGACTTGTGGAAGAGGTTGAATTGAATCTGATTTTGACCCATCCAGGTTGTTTGTCGAGTCTTTACTCGATGGCGTTAACTGGAAGAGGTTGAATTGAATCGGCGAGATTTTTGGCTATCGAGGTTATTGTCGAGGTGTTACGATGACATTAACTGTATGGATGGTCGAATTGAATCCGAGATTTTTTGACCTATCCAGGGTTGTTTGTCGGTGTTCGATGGCGTTAACTTTATGGAAGAGGTGGTGGGAAGTCCAAGGACCTTTTGACTATCTAGGTTGTTTGTCGAGTCTTTGCTCGAGGGCGTTAACTGTGTGGAAGAGGTTGTGGGAAGTCCACAAGGACCTTTTGATCCATCCTAGGTTGTTTGTCAGAGTCTTTGCTCGATGACGTTAACCTGTATGGAAGAGGTCGTACGAAGTCCACCAAGGACCTTTTGACCCATCCTAGGTTGTTTGTCGAGTCTTTGCTCGATGGCGTTAACGTATGGAAGAGGATTAAAACATCCATTTGTGGTTGTAGCCAAAGTTGCTCCTTAACCTTGGCCTTGTTTTTCCATGAGTATGATTGGAAAATCATAGTTTGCAAAGCTATATCTCTTCTCAATGTTAAAATATCCTCCAACTTTAACTTGTTTCTTGGGATGATAATCAATTAGATGCTTAACATGGGCGATCTTTTGAGATTAAGAGTTGCCCCCCAATTTCTGATAAAATTTGAAGGAACAAAGTTTGATGAATCTTCATTCTTCGCTTGCGCTCTTTAAAAGCTTGAAATGCTCCACCTCGATGGTGGTTTTGATCTTGTTGGAAAACTTGGTCGTCATACAAGATGAAATAATGGGAATCGACTTCCACGATGGCAGCGTGCATGCTAGAAAACCGTTCGCGATAGAGTAAAAGTTTTCGCAAGTTGGAAAATCCAGCACACACACAGGTATTTAAAGAGTAAACAATAAAACTCCAGTATTTTTACGTGAAAAATCTCGAAAAGAGGGAAAAACCACGGGACCTAGCCCAGTAAAAAGCTTCCACTATGTATTTGTTTCAGAGTACAAGATCTTCCCGATATCGGGATTACGGTGTATATGAAAGGGACAATTGTAAGACAATGTTGGCGGCGATGTTGGCGATGATGGCGACAATGTTGGCGATGATGTGACGATAGTGGTCGGTGATGATAGGATAGTGGTGCGATAAGGCCGAGGATGTGGCGGTGATGGCGGTGGCGGCGTTGGTTGACTACCGTCAGTGGCGACGATTGTTTGGAGGATTTTAGAGCTCTCTCATCTCTCTTGCTTCCCTTCTCCTTGGCCTCCCTTCTCCTTCACTTGACATCCCATATGAAATGAGGGAATTTATAGATTAGAGTGGCGTCTCTGTAAATACATGCAAAATCACACTCCTCAATCGGACTCATGATGATTCCCTCGATCATATGATCTATTTTGTGTATTTGAATGCTCAAATGAAGTTGGAATTGTAAGATCTTTGGCTTGTTGGAACCGGCTCATCGAGACGTTCGATTTGACTATAAACACACCATATTTGAGAGCTTTTTAAGAATTTTACTGATGTCTCAAAGTTTCTAATGATATTTTAAGTGCTTGATCTCAGTAGTTTCAATTTGATTAGCTTTGACATATTAGATCTTTTAGAGGAATTTTTGGTCATATCACATATGAATGATTTGTATTCCATTAATTTTACTATAAATTGAATAATTTTTAGGCTTGTCTAGTAGAATTTATATTAAAATATGTTAATTTAATTTTTAATCATTGTTCTTCTAATCTTCATCCTTAAGGACAAGAAATGATAATTGTTGTATATATATATATATATATATATATATATATATATATATATATATATATATATATATATATATATATATATATAACAAAAAAGTGTATATCATATTATATGTTAGTCAAAGGGTGTGAAAGAACTAAGTTCTTTTAATTACTGACTTTTATAGATGGATGCATTTATTGAATTTTTTTTATGTAACTTGAATTAAATTTTTCTTAAGCTAACATTAAAAATGTGATTACCTTAAATGAATATAATTTAAATAAGATTTTAATATGATTTTAATATCAGTAAAATAAGATTTTGAAAAAATATAATAAATCACTACAATAAGATAAATGCATTCTAAGAGTTTAACATAACATATATAATATAAAGTGCAATTCAAGAGTTACATCACAATATTCATACCATAACACTTATAAATTTAAAAGTATTGTTGCTTGCTAGAAAATCAATTGTGGTAGAGTGAAAGTTTACTTATTATAAAATCCAGCACACACATGTATTTAAAGAGTGAACAAGAAAACTCAGAAATTTTTACGTGGAAAAGCCTCGAAAAGAGGGAAAAAACTAGCTGGCAAAAAAAATCTTCCACTATATCTTTGAGTACAAAATTTTCGATAACAGGATTACAAAATTGTATATGTGAAGGGAACAACAACTATGTAGTCACGTTCAAGTAGCTTGCTAGTGGTAGTAGAGATGATGGTGAAATGAGGACATTGGACGATGAAGGTCGTCATGATGGAAGGCAAACGAGTTGACGGCGAGATCGATGGCGGTGGGGCGGCGGCGGCGGCGATGGTTGGCAACCGTCAGTGGTACGATTGTGCTTGGAGGATCTTCAAGCTTTAGAGCTCTCTCTCTCTTGGGGTCCCTCATATGAGGAATGAGAGGCTATTTATAGATTGGAGGTGACATCTCTATAAATACATGCAAAATCGAACCACTCCACTTCATGGCTCAAAATGATTCCTTTGATCATTTGATATATTTTAAGTATTTGAATGCTCAAATGAAGTTGGAATTGTGAGATATTGGGCTTGTTAGATCCGGTTCGTCGAGATGCTCGATTTGACTATAAACACTCCATGCTTAAGGGCTATTTAGGGATTTAATTGATATCCCAAAGTTTCCAATGACATTTTAAGTGCTTGGTCTCGACGAGTTTCAACTGAGGATCAACTTGCTTTTGACATCAAGATTCGTGCTTCGACTAGTAGAATTTTTAGTGTCATATCAGTTTCTCCCCTTTTTTGGATGACATTATCTCAACCATCCAAAAATATTTATGCCATATACTTGAAAATAGCAAATTTTTCAATAAAATTTGCGGGTCCATTAACCATATATTTTGAGAGAGCGGATTTTTATGTGAGCACAAGATTATGATCGTGGAAGCGGATGGTCTGTGTATAACAGATGTAAGATTGGTTATGGTTATGGCACTTCTGGTGCAGCCTGCCACCCATAAGGCGTGCAGCCCCGCGCCTTCACATGGAGTGCCTTGGCCCTCACAGGTGGCCTTGAGCGGGCGGTGCTGCGCGATCGGTGGCGCTACATGGCTGCTGATGTGGCTCACGCTTTCCATGTGGCATGATAGGATAAGGTTTTTAAGTTGTCAAATTGGGAGGCTGACTCGGATTATGGCGGATGCGCTTTCCCATTGACCATTTGATCTAAGATCAAATAACCACAATCAGAGCTGTGCTTTTGAAGGATTAATCAAGGGATCTACGTGTGATCAAATCAGGATCGTCCATTCCGATCACGTGGAATGGACGGCCCATGATTTGTCTCCTTCGTGAATGGCGAAAGACGAATACCATCTATCTTTCTCCATTTTATCTGAGCTCACCCAAGCTCATATTAGGATCAAATTGATCCCACATCATCAAGGAGAGGAGACGAGCACATCCAACAGTAAAAAATGTATGGCATTAAAATTTCCTTCAAAAAGGACCAAAACATTTTCCCTAAATCAATGGTTTTGAGGAATTACCTCATCAAAGCGATGTAATGTGAGATCGGTAGGTAACCGTTTGGTAGAAATGAAAATACGATGAGCCACATGAGCCTTAATTTGAGGTGGTTTGCTCTATGGACCAAGCTCCTTTGATTTGACATTCGGTCTTGATCGAAGTCCTATCTCCGGTGGCTTGGAAGCTTCAAAAATAATTTGGTTGGCTTTGATTAGATGTGGTGAAGGTGTGTGTAAATTTATTTGAGATTTGGTTGAGTGGAGGAGGAGTTTGAATCAAGGGAGGCCTCCCCTATTTTAGTTTCGCAAGGAGAGAGCAATGGCAAATTGAGAGAGCTTTGGGATGCTTGGAAAAGCTCTTAGAGTTTTGAAATGGCCAATCAGGGAGCTTTGAGATGCTTGGAAAAGCTCTTAGGAGTTTTGTAATGGCTTAGAGAACTCTCACAGTGCGAATTGTGTTGAATCTCGCTCGAATTGGGGAAGTATACCCCTAAATCATGCTTGATGGATGGACGGGATGGGCTGGCTTGTTTGGCCGGCAGGACACCATCAGAGTACCGGAGAGGTCACATTTAACTCCATGTGGCTCGAATTGAGTGGAGAGGGCAGTGGGAGGTTTCTCAAGGGCTGGTGTGCAAAGACCTCTTGGCTTAAATCCATGGGTTTTCAATTTTGGCTTTAGTGAGGAAGAGGTGAACTCCCCTTTGTCCTTGGCTGACCTATGATGGGTTAGGTGAGCTAGGTGGGTCAGGTGAAGCCTCACTTGAGTGCTTGGGTGTTGCCATGGTGATGGGTGAGATGACCTTGCTTGTTAATGTGAGGATCCAATGGAAAGAAGGTTTGTCCAATGGCTCATTGCTTGGGTGGGGCCCTCTATGGATTTGGGCTGGTTTGGGAATGAGTTAGGATTAGTTTGGATTAGGTTAGCCTAGGTCTTAGGGTCCCATGGGTTGGCTTTGGGTGATTTTGCTTCATATGATCAAAATAGGCTCATTTGGGTTAGGTTGGGTTGGGTTAACCAATTGGTCAAATTGGGTCAAAGAAAGACTTGGGTTGTTTAAATGATGATTTGAAGAGTTTTGGTTCAAGTGGTTTTGATTAATTTGGCTTAAGTTTGATTTTGGCTCGTTTGGATTCAGATATGTCAAATGGGCTAAGTTGACTAATTTGACCAATTTGACCAAAGGTTCATGTTCAATGGGTTAATTCAAAATGATTGTAGGCTTTGGTTTGGTTTAATTTAGGTTTAATTTGGATTTTGGCTAATTTGACCTTTTAAGTCAATTTGGGCTAGGTTGGGTCAAGTTGACCAATTGGTCAAATTGAGCTCAATCATGGCTATGGTCAAGTTCAATAAGTAAATTGGAATGAACGTGAGCCATTGGTTGCAATCAATTTAGATAAAATCATGATGTGACCCATTTTAGCTTTTTAGGCCAATTTGGGTCAACTTAGGTCAAATGGCCAATTGGACTTGGTTTGTCTCAATTGAGTGTTTGGTCATGTTCAATCATTGATTATGAATTAGATTGTATCAAGGGTTTTAATCAATTTGGTATATGGTGGGTTTTGGCTAAGTTGGGTTTCATTTGGTCTATAGGTTGACTTGGTCAAAGGAGCAAGTTGACTTAGTTTGACCCAATTCAATGTAGTTGATCACCCTAGGATGATTGTTGATCATGATATGGGGTTTGGATGGGCTTAGTTCAATCCAATTTGTGTTGGATTAGAACTTGGCTCAAAAAGGGTCTTTAGGTCACTTTCGATCAAGTGGACCTAAATGGGTCAATTGGTTTGGCTTAGCTTGATTTAAGTTTAGTTGAACTCACATATGGATTTATGATGAAAATATAAATCCAATTGCAATTAGTTTGAAGTTAAATGGATTTTGGTTAGATGATAATTTCAAGCCAAAAGTGGTCAACATGGGCTTAACTTGAGTTGACTTAGATTTGGTTTGATAATTATAGTTTGTTTTATATTTGGAATAATGATTGAGGGAATTATTGAATTGTGAAGAAATCCATGGGTTTTGAATTGATTTCGGTATCATTTAGTCAAGTTCAAGAAATTGGCTAAAAGGGCTAAAATTGGAAAGTTGATTTGATTTGGGTTTGGTTATGGCCATTTGGATTTACCATTTATATTTGGGAATATAAATGAAGATATAAATGGGTTATGAGAAAATCATTTGATTTTGGAGTGATTTGGAAGCAAATTTGACCAAATTTAAGGATGTAGGTCAAAAAGGCTTAAGTAGGGAATTGATTTAGTTTGATTTATTTTTGGTCATTGGAAGTTTTATTTATATTTTTGAATATAAATGAAGGAATAATTGATTTATAAAGAAATCAATCAAGTTTGTATTGATTTGAATTGAGACTTGATTAAGCTTATGGAGGTAGGTCCATATGGATTAAGAAAGGTCTTGATTTGGTTTGATTTAGTTTGATTTGATTTGAATGGTTTGAATTTCTATTTTATTTATATTTGTGAATATAAATGAAGGAATGATTGATTTATAAAGAAATCAACCAAGTTTGATTTGGTATAAAGGGAGTTTTGGCTAAGCATATAAAGGTGGATCATATGGCATATGAAGGGATTTTGGAATTTGAGTTTGGTCATGGGTTTCAATCATTTGATTTGGATTTGAGATTGAATTGATATTTTATAAAATTAATTGAATTGGTGTTTATTTGAATTTGGCAAAGGCTAAGTCCATAAGATAAAATCAAAGAGCTTAGGAAGGGTTTTGGAATTAGAATTTGACACATGAGTTTCAATCATTTGTTTTGGCATTGTTTTAGAATTTGGATTTGAATTTGAGGTTTAGTTTAGAAGTTTGGTTCAAAGGAGGAAGTGAGGATTGAGTTTAAGGCTATAAGGTAGGCAAGTCTTTCTAAATCCCTAAGGCATAACCTATTCCTATGGCTAACTTTTCTAAGTCTTTAGACAAAGGTTAGGTGTGGTGTATTTTTTTTCATTTTCAACATTGGAGTGCTGAAAATTATAGTTTGGACACCACGTAGATCCACAAATATACTCATTAGGGTTATCGGGTGCGTGTGGATAAAAATTTCCATACGGAGTCGCCTTTCAAATCTATGGTCAGAAAAGAAAGACAAGACTATAGAAATGCATCTTTTTAGGATGCCACGAGATCCACAGATGTACTTATTCAAGTGATCGAGTACGTCATCAAGGAATAGTGTACTATCTCAAAAGATAGAAGTCACTACCCTTTAATGGACCTAATCACCTCAAAAAGGACTTTTAAGGATGATGGGTCTGCATATGTACTAGATTCTTCCCTTACTTTATATGGAAAAGTAACACATGATTTATTTTAAACTTGGTTCGTTAAGTTCCCTATAGGGGCAAGCCCCCATAGTTAATTATATCCTAAGGAATGAGGATTCCTTAGGAAAACCCTTGATTAAGGTAAATGATCGTTGTCTTCAAAGATTTCAATAGGAAAGGACTATCAATCGATTAGTTTATTTTTGAAGATTAAATGGGATTGATCAAAGAGAGGGAGTTATTATCGAAGCCAAAATAAAAGATAAGTAGCAGATGCCCACGATGCTAGGAAACTTAGAAAGAATCTCAAAATATCCTATAGTTGGGCTTTATTTTTGAAATTGATTTAGTTTATTTGAGTTGCATTTTTCATTAAAAATCTAGGACTTATGATTCCTTAACACGAGATTAAGAAAATGCCTAAGAGGTGAGGAATTAAGCATATGGCCCACAAAGGGGAGAAGCAACCTCAGAACCTAAATCTAGGGAGCTTTGGCGAGGGCACAACCTAAATCTAAGGCAAAAAATGGGTAATTGGTTTGCCTCCATAAGAGAGGACAAACCACCCAACACCTTGAACTTACAACCGTCTGGGGGTGGCCACCAACTAACTCCTCCTACGATTTTAAATACATGTAGGCATGTCTTTATGCTTATGCAAGATAGTTAGGCTATTATTTATTTAGAAAGAGACTAAGTCCTTAAACTCACTTTCTAAAGAGACTAGATCATGTAAGGACATGCTTCAAATGACCTAAATCTAAAGCAATTCAAATTTCATTTTATTTTTATTTTTTGGATAATTATTTTGACTCAGGCTAATAAGATTCATAAGCCTAATGCATGAGAAATAAAGTTGTTGGCCAAAATAAGCGAGAAGGGAGGAGGTGAGTTTCCACCATGGCTCTCAAAGGTCAAGCCAAGTTTCTCTGGCAAAGGTGAAATCTCTAATCAAGAGTGAAATAAGATGTTGTTGTGCATGATAATGCAAAAGAAATACTCTTCCAACTTAGGGGTTGCTAATTATTTTATCTTGATTTTAAACCTAAGCTTTAGGTGAGGTTATAAATTCTTTATTTTTAATTTGAGTTGTTAAGTTTGGTAAAAGATTTATTTTTTCCTAAAGAGCCTAATCCACATCCAGGCCATACATAAAGCAAGGAAGAAACTAGGAAAAGAGACAACTTAATGCAAAAGCTAAATAAAACATCAATCAATTTATAAGGCTAATCGCAAAAAGAATAAAATGTTGTTGTGGTCGGGCACCACTGCACAAACTCGAAAAGACAAATGTGGGTAGCCGAGCTCTACCCTTATACAACTCAAATTATAAATGAATTAAATTATAATTAAGGAAAGAATTCATTATTATGGGGGCCTTCAAGCTTCATTTCTTCTTTCTTCTTTCCTTCTTTCTCCATCTTTTCTTCTTTCTTCTTTAGTTCCTTCTTTGGGATGGTTGGAAGGTAGATGCTCCAAGGCTTCACATGGTACATAAGATATGATTTTATGACCAATGCTCTTCTTAATCCCCATAACAATCATTCCAAAATCCTAATTACATAAATTTACATGAGAAGGAAAAAAAATAGAAATCTAACTAATACCTGCAAAACAAAGGTTAGCTAAAACAAACCATATAAATCTCAAGAATGTATATTGGACTTATCACCCCACACATGGGTGACTAAGTCCACCTAGCCTATTGGATTATGCTTAGGAGGTGTAAAACACGTGCAAACAAAAGCATTTATATTTTTATTTATGATAACACCCCTTAAGCACAATCTCCTGCAGAAAATGATAGTTAGACTAAGAGCGTCCTACCATTCATTCTACAAGCATACACCCTAACATCCTGTCTAAAACATATATCATAAAAGAAAATAAAATATCAAATCATGCACCATCTGAGCCTAAACTTAGAAGTGGTGACTTAGGCTAATGTGTGTGCTTTGAAGGTTTGTGTGGTATACTTAGTTATGGCTTTAAGTTCAAATTTTCTAAGTGTGAAAAACCTGTTCAACTTAGAGGAGGATTTCATTTAAGTTGTTTAATTATTTTGGGTTGATTTTATTTCATGTTTTGATTAGGTTCAAGTGAATCCTACAATTAATAAAAAAGTTATGAAGAGAGGGAAAGAGAAGAAAACTTCTCTTTTCTTCCATAACCTAAGTAATTTCTAAAGTAAATTCACATTTCAGTTTTGTTTAATTAATGTTTTGATTAAGTGTTTCAATTAATCCTAAATTTAGATGACCTCTAAACAAACCTGTTCAAAAAGAAAGGCATTTTAAGATTAAATAAAATGAACCAAATTTACATAACACACATCACTTCATTTCTTTCCCAACATGTATAACATTTATATGAATGAATCCTAAGCATATCTATACATACAAATGAGAATATTTAACATACTTTATGATGCATGCTAAGTAATTCACTTAAGAAAATTTGGAAGTTTAATATGCATGATTTTATTTAATAGAAAAGGGTTTCTTTATCCAATTTTTCACATACACACATGAAAGTAAGAAAGGCATAAGTGAGTACGCCATTGTTAACTAGAGGTGTAAGGTATAAGATCTACTTAGGGCTGCTTAAAGCCTCACAACCTCGAGGTTGTCCATACTAATATACCACTTTTCTTAAATACAAACATATATATAAAAGAAATAAAATAAAAAGAGAGAATGCAAAAGTTGTATTAGTTGATTCATTTTTATTTATGTAATTTATGTATGCAAGTATGGGTAACCCTTCTTAGGTGATAGCATAGGGATGAATTGGATATGGAATTAGGTAAGTGTTAGGTTCTTTTCAAATGAACCATACATCTTACTAACTCCTATTCAAAACTATACTAACATAAAAGAGAGGAGAAACCTATGCTAAGCACACCTTTATATTCTTTCACATGCAAGCTTATAATTAAAATATAAGTAGCATACTTTTAGATTTGATATTTGATTTATATGTTCCAAAAATAGTTTGAATTTAGTAGTGATAATAGCCACTCATATTTCTACTTTAGCCAACACATGCAAATGTGACATAAAGTAAACAATTTCATTTTTAAATTTGAATTTGAGAAATATGAATGCAAAAAACCACATGGCATACAAATTTAACATGTTGGAAAAAGAATAAAAGCAATGAAAGCACGTAAACACATTCACTTTAATTAAATCATAAAGACATTCTTATGAAGTAAGAAAGTTTAAAATAAATCAAAGTGTATTCAATGTGATTTTTGTTTAGTTTTAAGTTTGATTTAATTTTCAAAAGGTGAGTTGAATTTGCGATTCCTAACCCATTCCCACATGGGTTTGACATTTTTCTTTAATTTTTAGATGATTAGATTCAATTTTATGTATTAATTAGGTTAAGGTATGAATTAAGCAAATTAATTAACCCTTACCTACACCACCTTAGCATAGTTAACCAAATAATTATGAGCCAATGAGATGGCATAAAACTCACAAGGAATTTAAATTTGCAATGCTCCTAGGAAGAAAGGGCCTAATGCAATTTGGTTCATAATTAATAGTTAATTAAGCTAAGGGGTTTAGCTTAAGTAATTTTAAAACACCCCTTCACACATATGAATTGGTTTTAATTTTCTTAATTGAACTTAGGCTATTGAACACCTAAGCTTCTTCCTAAAGTATATTAATTAAGTTGGAAGTTTTTAGAATTTTTAGAAATTAATTAATCGGATAATTAATGAATTAACCCTTAATTAAGAAAAGATTAAAGAAAGAAAGAGATAAATTCAGAGAAATGCCCCAAAATTATTCCCTAAACCTCCTATCTATTGTATCTGACCTTAATTAACTCTAATAATGGATTAAAATCACTAATTACATCTTAATTATCCTAAATTATATAAGGAGGGTAATTAGGAAACACATTTCTAATTCTCTCAAATAAGACATTAATAAATCTCAAGAAAATTAGGGAAGTCAGAAGTCATCTTCTAAAATATACCCAAGAAGTTTGGGATTAATCAGATGTTTAATTAAGAGGTAATTAGCAAAATAAAATTTTAATAAAACCCAAAATCAGACAAAAGCATAATTCAAAATCCATTGAAATTATTTTTAAAATATTCTAGGTTGAATTATCTTTCCATAGAAATTTATTTCATATTTTTTAAATTTTATTGAGAGAGATATGATTTTTAGAAGATCAGGAGATTAATTAGAATTTATTTAAATCCCTAACTAATCCCTCAGCTCACAATGTGACGTGTGGCAGTGGTGGTCAGTGTGCTTTACATGCATCACACCTTGAGCCTCTTACTTAAACATCAAATCTAAAAGGCGGCGCAGCGGTGGGATGCACTTTGATCTCTACCATCCAATAAAAGATCAGACGGTTAGGGATTTCCCCGTAGTTTTAAAAGGGATAAATGAATTTCTAAACATGGGAATAATCTCGGCTGTCCATCCAAAATGCGGATGGATGGCCAAGATCTCCCCAGTTCTTCCCCTAGGCTCAATAGAGACCATCCATGATCTAGGGGAAGATCCGAGCTCGATTGAGCTTGGATTGATACAAAACTTTACCCACACCATCTAAAGCCAATAAGGAACACATCTAATGGTAGAATTTGCATGACTTGAAAATTCCTTTTCACAAAAGACCAACACCTCCTATGTTAGGTGGTCGAGAAATTTCATACCTTGCCGGAGGTGATGACCGGTACTCGAGATCGATGAGATAGCTTCGTCTAGTGGGGACGAAGCCCTATTGAAATTCTTAGGCCTTAGGGTTCAGTGGATTGATCTACGGACCAACACCACTTGATGTTTCTTGTGGCTTTGATTTAATTCCTTCTCTCCTTGCTGTGGGAACTCAAATGAATTCTTGAGTGTGCTCAGATTGATCCTTAGAGGAAGTGTGCAAGAGGAATTGGAGTGGTTTTTAGTGTGGAGGAAGTTGGAAGCTCTAGTGAGCTCCCCTATTTTCCAATGGAGAAAATTGAGAAATCTCAAATTTAAATCCTTGTTAGAATGCTTAGGAAGGCTCTCTGATATTTCCTAACACTCTCTAGGTCTTGATTGAATTGAGGAATGATAATTTTAAATTGAATTATGGGGAGTATCTCCCCCTTGATGGATCAGATGGCCGCAAGCTCTTTTTTCATTTTGATCCAATTGATCATAATGGAGAGTTTGTTTAGGTTGTTAGCTCTTTCCACATGGCCAATTTGAGGACTTGAGTGGATTGCCAACCTCCCATGTGCATCAAATTGAGTGGAAGAGTGATTTGGAATGAGCCAATTTGACCCAGGGCGGGTTTGGTCTTGGGGCCAATTGGGCTGATCCAAACTCATTAGGTTGGGTGCACCACTCTTCATTAAGGCCCCTTGAGCTATTAGGGAAGCAACAAGTTGAAATGAAAAGGGTATGACCAAATTACCCATGGAATAGACCAAAATTTGTTCTATGGCCAAGTAGTAGGATGGCCATTTTGTTGATTTTTCAATTTGGATATGTTGGGTATGTGGAGAAACTAGGTTTGGCCAAGTTTCATGAGATTTGCAATTCATTTGATAAGGTTTGGCTCATGTTGACTCATTTAGGTCAAAATGGGTAAACTTGGGCCAAGTTGACCAATTGGTCAAATTGGGCCAAACTAAGGGTTGGGTCAAGTTCATATGTCCATTTGAAATATTTTGGTGGCTTTGGTTTGATTCAATTTAGTATAGTTTTGAATTTGGCTCATATGACTTCATTTAGGTCAAATAGGTCTAGTTGAGCTATTTGACCCATTTGACCTATTTGAGCTAGGTCAAGGGTACTTTTAGGTTTGGTTAGTCATATGGAGTGGATTGGCATCTTTGTTTTCAATCAATTTTAGCTATGTTCAAATTTGGCTCAACATGACCCCTTCAGGTCAAGTTGGGTCTAAGGTCAATTGGGCTAGGTTAGGCTCAAGTTGGCCAATTGAGGCTTAAGTTCAACAAGTTATTTGGAATGAACTTGACCCATTAGTTTGATTCAATTTGGCTTAGATCAAGTTTTGACACATTTTGAATTTTTAGGACAAGTTGGTTCAACTTGGGTCAAGTGTCTAATTAGGCTAGGTTAGGCTCAAATGTTGGCTTGGTCAAATTCAGACATAGGTCATGAATGAACTTAGATCAATGGTTTCAATCAATTTGGCCTATGGTGGATTTTATCTATGTTAGGTTTCATTTTGGGCTAAGTGTTGACTTAATCAACCCTTAGGTTTGACTTGGCTTGACCTAATTTAATTGATTGATCATCCCATGATAATTGTTGATCAAGATAAGAGGCATAGGTGAGTTTGATTTAATCCAATTTGGTTAGGATTAATATTTGGCTCATAAGGGTTATTTAGGTCACTTTGGGTCAAGTGAGCCTAAGTGGGTCAAATGGCTTGGTCAAAGCTTGATTTGAGTTTGATTGAACTTGTATATGGACTCATGATTGAAATATAAATCCATTTGCAAGTGGTTTGAAGTCAAATGGGTTTTAATTCATTTGACAATTTCATACTCAAATGAAGAATATGAAAAGATTTGGGGTTTGATTTTTGACTTGATATTTGATTTGGAGATTGAAGTTTTTATTTATATATGAATTCATGATTGTAGGGTTGATTGAATCATGAAGGAAAATCAAGAGTTTGGCTTGATTTGAAACTGATTTGGCTAAGTTCAAGATTTTGACTTGAAAGGCTTAGGTTGGATTTTGAGTGGATTTGAGTTTTATTTTTGGAATTGGTTTTGATTGTTTGAATTTATATTTCATTTATATATGTGAATATAAATGAGAATATAAATGGATCATGAGAAAATTTCAAGGATTTGAAGTGGTTTAATCATGATTTAGGCTAACTCCGTTAAAAGGGGATTTAAAGTACTTAGAAAACATTTGGAGTTTGGAGTTTGAATTTTTTTGAACTTGGTTTGATTGATTTATAATTATATTTCATTTAAATATATGAATATAAATGAGGATATAAATGAATTTTGAGAAAAGCCCATGAGTTGGAATTGATTTGATCATGATTTTGGTTAAGTCCTTAAGGGAAATTTAAAGGACTTAGAAAATTTCATGAATTGATTTGGAATTTTGGGTTTATTTGAATATTTCATTATATTATGTGAATATATTAGAATATAAATGAGATTATAAGAGAAAATCTCATGAGTTTGGGTTTAGATGTTCATTGGTTATCCAAGATTTAGAGGACTTATCATAAATTGATTTTGGAAAATAGTTTGATTGATCAAATGGAGAGTTATTATTGAAATTTGAGAATATAATAAAAATATAAATAAATATTTGGTTGGGTTTATCATTTTAATTTTGAGAAAGAATTATATGTTTAAGTTGATTTTATCAATTTGGCACAATTCATAATCAAGATCATGGAAATGACAGGGTGAGGATTTATTTGAGAAAATAAAAACAATGGATTTTAAATAGGAGTGGGGAGCATGACTTAAATCTAAGGAAAAAAAATGTGACTTGATTTACCTCATAAGAAAGGATAAACCACTCTTATTAGACTTACAGCTGCAGAGGTGGTGCTAATCCTCCTAGATTTTAAAATAAATTTAGGCAAGTCTTATGCTTTGTAAGATGGAGCTATTGTTTATTTAGAAAGTAAGTCACCATCCTTAAGAATAGATCATGAAGGGCATGAATAAATAGAATCTAATGCAAATTTTGATGTTTTATTTTCATTTTGGACATTTTTTATTTGAAAGTAATGAGATTTCATATACCTTATGTATGAAATTAGTTATAAAAATCAAGAAAGAAAGATGATTCCACCATGGCTCAGATTCAAAATGTTCTCAAAAGGTGGAAATATCAATAAGTAATATGTTTTTTATACATGAGTGAAACATTCATAGTAGGGGTTCAAATCTTTTATCTTGATTTATGTTTTGAATTTGAGGTTATGAGTTGTTTTTTAAATTTGGGTTGATCATGGATAAAGATTTATTTTTCTAGAGTTTAATGGTCTAGGCATTGTAACCATCAAGCAATTAAAGGAAAATCATGCCTTTTAAGGATCATGAACAAACATCAATCTATTTATAAAATTTGAGCAAAAAAATGATGACTATGGGTAGTGCGACCAACCTCTAAAAGAAATGTGGGTACAGCTACTCTTATACAAATATTACAAATGAATAATTACAATTAGAGGATCATGTTGTAAGATATTCTTATTCTTTATTTTTAATTTCTTTTTCTTCATTTTTTCTTTCTTTATTTTGACTTGGGATGATTTGCTAAGGCTTCACATGAGAATAGGACATGGTTATAATCAATGTTCATTAATTCATAACATTCATTCAATCTTAATTATGAAATTTACATCAAATGGGAAGATAAATCTAGCAAATCAAAATGAGATTGAATAATACCACACAACCAAGATTATATGAATATATTTGATTAGATGGGTATATGTTATTTAAGTTATTTTAGATAATTTGATAAAAAAGATTTATTTTTTTTTTTATTAGGTCCATATTTTTTCCTCATAAATATCTCATCTTAAACATCATTCCTTTGTCAATCTAACATTATCTAAAAAAAATTGAGCAAAATTCAAAATGGTGTTGTATGTATACCCATTTAAAATTTTGAGCATACTAAAATTTAAATGAATAATTGAAAATTAGAATAATTTTAGTTTCTTTTTATTCTTCATTTCTTTTTTTCATTTTCATTTCATTTCATTTCTCTTTTATATTTTATTCAGCAAATGATTTTCCTTGTAACATTTATGAATGCTTATCCCCAATTTTCAAATTTTATTTCTTTCCACCATGGAACATATGAATAATCTAACATAATACATACATACCAACACACTTTGATGATAATGCTAAAATGATTTGAAAATTTGATATTTCATGAATGGTTCTTTATTATGTAAAATTCTTCATCATTAACATAATCACATACATGTATAAAAAAACATAAGTAGAACTATTATTTTTTTAAACTAAACATTCTGATTACTTAAAACCACACCCAAATATAAAAATATACACTTTTATTAATAAATGTAAATACACAAAAATAAAATGGATAAAGAATCATAAGGTTTGTGTTTGATTTAGGCTATAATGTGTAAATGTGAGGATCCTTCTTAAGTCATAACATAGAAATGATAAAAAGGATTTAAGCAAGTGATTTGTGTTCTTTTAAATGGATACACTTTGCAAATTATTCAAATATGTTAAGCGAAGAAAAATAACATAAAACACATGTATACTTTATCCACTAAAATAAGTAACATAAGTAGATCATTAAACATAATCTTTTTATAGGTTTTGAAAATAATTTTTTGGTTTTAATATTGATAATACCACTCATATTCTAAACTTTAGAAAACATGCAATTTACATAAAAAACATTTTATTTAATTGATTTTTTTGAAGGACATGAATACCACTTATAATGTAAACAATATTTCATGCTTAAATAAATAAAGAATATAAAGCACAGATTCATTACCTTTTATTTCTAAGGACATCCTATAAATAAGATCATTTAAAATGATTCAAAATTCTTTAAGATTTATTTTAAATTTTTTATTTGACTTAGGAAATGTGAAAAGTTTCTTGGTCCTTCATTCAAATGTGTGGTTTAGTTTGTTTAATTTAGAATATGTTTGATTTTTTATGTTTTGTTTAGGTTAATATGAGTTAAATCCATTATTCTACACTTTAACCTAATTAAACAAAAAAATTATGAAACATATGATATGCAACATATGGAATTTAATTGCAATGCATAAGAAATAAGAGAAAACATTGACTTATAATTATTGATTAATTAAGCTAAAGTTTAAGTACTTTCATAACCATCTACACATATAGTTTGATTATAATTTTTTTTTAAAGTTTCTTATTGTGAACACACAAAATCTACCCAAGATTTAGATGATTAATTGATTAGGAATGATTTAGTTTTTGGTTTGATTAATTGAATTAATAAATGAGGTGATTAAGCGATTAATCAATTTGCCATTAATTAAGTGTTTATCCAAATGAAATAAATTTAAGAATATTTAAAGATATCATAATCTCATTAAGTTCATTACTAATTTGATGATTAACAAATTAGTTGATTTTATCCCTTTGTTGAATGGGTTAATTAATTTAAATTAATAAAAGTGATTAGGATGAAACAAAAAAATTCCTTTTAATTAATCCAACAATAAATTAAGAAATCATGGGAGGTAAAGGTCATCCACTAATCACCTTAAGTTTTTGAATTTGATGTTGACCTCATTTTTTAAAATGAGCCCTCAACCCCCATTTGATAATTCCTCTTAGGCTTTGGGGTTCCTTAGTCTTAAGACAAGTGATTGATTGGATTTACAATTAATTAGAAGGGTTATCCAAATAAATTATGGGGAGGGTGTTAGGAAGAAATTTGCCATAAGAATCATTCCTCACCTTCCTTCATTCAAATTCAAATCAATCCAATTGATTTTCTCAAAGTCAAATCAATTATTTGATTTTAAACTAAAATCAATGTTACATGATTGAAATCCATGATCAAAATCCATGATGGAAATCATGGGAAATTCCAACATTCAAAATTTCAAGTCCTTTAAATTTCCTCGACTTTTTAGATGATGTTCAAATCAAATCAAATCAAATCCATGAAATTTTCTCATAACTCATTTATATCCTCATTAATATTCAATATATAAATGAAATATAAATTCAAACTAATCAAATCAAATTCAAAATTCAAAAATCAAAATTTCCTAGTCCTTTAAATTTCCTCTTAATGATTTAGCCTTCATTATCAAATCACTTCAAACTCATGATTTTCTCACAAACTCATTTTATATTTTATATAAATGAAATATAATGAGATCAAACAAATCAAATCAAAACTCAAATTCCAAATTCCAAAATCTTTCCTATCCTTAAATTTCCTCTTAAGGACTTAGCTAGATCATGTTCAAATCAAATTCATGAAATTTTCTCATAACTCATTTATATTCTCATTATATTCACATATATAAATGAAATATAAATTCAAACAATCAAAACCACTTCAAAATCAAACTCAATCCAAACTCCAAAATTTCCACCTAAAATTTCTCAAAATCTTGAACTTACAAATCACTTCAAATCAAGCCAAACTCTTGATTTTCCTTCATGATTATCAATACAATCATGAATCCAAATATAGTAAAACTTCAATCTAGCAAAACTCAATTAAAAATCAAACCCAAAATCCATTCATGTTCTTCTTTTGAATATGAAATTGTCAAATGAATCAAAAACCCATTTGACTTAACCACTTACAAATGGATTTATATTTCAATCATAAGTCCATAAACAAGTTCAATGAAACTCAAATCAAGCTTTGACCATTTGACCCACTTAGGCTCACTTGACCCAAAGTGACCTAAAGTACCTTATGAGCCAAATTTTAATCCCAAATTTAGATTGAATGAAACTCATCTATGTCTCTCCCTGATCAAAATCATCATGAGATGATCAATAAATCAAATTGGGTCAAACCAAGTCAAACCTGGGGTTGACAGTCAAAACAGCCCAAATGAAACTAACATAGCAAAATTCACCATAGCCAAATTGATTGAAACCATTGATCTAAGTTCATTCATGACCTATGTTTGGACTTTGAAGTCAACATTTGAGCTACCCCACTTTATTTGCCACTTGGCCCAAGTTGACCCAACAACTTAAAAGTCAAAATGTGTCAAAATTTGATCAGCCAAATTGATTGAAACCAATCAAGTTCAAGTTCATTTAAATCACTTGTTGAACTTGACCAAAAGCCTTTGAGCCTAACTAGCCCAATTGACCCAAACTTGACTTAAAAGGGACATGTTGGTCAAATTCAAACATAACCAAAATTGATTGGAAACAAAGATCAATCCACTTCATATGACTAACTAAACTAAACCTACCCATGACCTAGCTCAAATAAGTCAAATTGGTCAAATAGTCAACTTGACCCATTTGATCTAAATGTCATATGAGCCAAACTAAACCAAATTGAATCAAACTAAAGCCATCAAAATATTTCAAATTGTCATGAACTTGACCCAACCCTTAGTTTGACCCAATGTAACCAATTGGTCAACTTGACCCAAGTTGACCCATTTTGACCTAAATGGGTCAACATGAGCCAAACCATACCAAATGAACTCCAAATCAAATGAAACTTGGCCAAACCTATTTTCTCAACATACCCAACATATCCAAATTCAAAAATTAGCCAAATGACCATTCTAGCCCTAGGCCATAAAATAAATTTTTGGTCAAATCCACGGGAATTTGGTTAAGTCCTCTTCATACCTACTTGATACCATCCTAATTGGTCAAGTAAACCCTATGGAGGGTGGTGCACCCAACCCAATGGGTTTGGGTCGGTGCAAATTGACCTATGGCCAAAACCAAGAACATGGCTCAAATTGGCTATATGGGAATCATGCTCCCACTCATTTTGAAGCACATGGGAGGTTACCACTCCACTCCTGAACCGACAATGCAAACTTCTAATAGCTCAAACAACCCTTTCAATCTTGGTAATTGGATCAAAATGGAAAACAAAGCTTCGGTCATCCAATTGCCATAGGGGGAGATATACTCCCCCTAATTCACTTCAATTCTCACTTCCTCACTATCGATTGAGTAAGGGAGAGTGTTAGGAGCCATTAGCATGAGTTCCTAAGCTCTCCAGAAGGGATTTGAAATTTTCATTCTCAATTTTCCCTTAAAATAAAAATAGGGGACCTCCATTGATTGGCAAATTTTCTCCATACTCCAATTCAGTCAAATTTCCTTTGCACTCCATCAGAGGGCCAAGTTGAGGTTGCCTAAGGTCTCTCTCAAGTTCCAAAGAAAAGGGGAGGTCTAATTCCATTAAAGCCAAGGAAGCTAAGGAGGGGTTGGTCCATAGAGCAATCTACTCAACCTCAGGAGTTAATACTTTCACCACGGCTTCATCTCAACCAGATGAAGCTCCTCCAAGGAAATCGAGCGCTGGTGATCACCTCCAAGTTGACCCATTTTGACATAAATGGGTCAACATGAGCCAAACCATACCAAATGAACTCCAAATCCAATGAAACTTGGCCAAACCTACCCAACATATCAAAATTCAAAAATTAGCCAAATGACCATTCTACCCCTAGGCCATAAATAAATTTTTTGGTCAAATCCATGAGGAATTTGATCAAGTCCTCTTCATACCTGCTTGATACCATCCTAATTGGTCAAATAAACCCTATGGAGGGTGGTGCACTCAACTCAATGGTTTGGGTCGACCCAAATTGATCTAAGGCCAAAACCAAGAACATGGCTCAAATTGGCTATATGGGAATCATGCTCCCACTCATTTTGAAGCACATGAGAGGTTACCACTCCACTCCCTAGCCCAAACCGACCATGTGCAAACTTCTAATAGCTCAAACAACCCTTTCAATCTTGGTAATTGGATCAAAATAGAAAATAAAAGCTTGGTCATTAGGTGCCACACTCAGAGGGCCAAGTCGAGCTTGCCTAAGCTCTCTCTCAAGTTCCAAAGAAAAGAGGAGGTCTAATTCCATTAAAGCCGTTAGGAAGCTAAGGAGGGGTTGGTCCATAGAGCAATCTACTCAACCTCAGGATCTAATACTTTCACCACAGCTTTATCTCAACCAGACGAAACTCCTCCAAGGAAATCAAGCACAGGTGATCACCTCTATCGAAGTTAGACATTTTTTGACCACTAAACTCCATGTGTGTTGGTCATTTGTGAAAGAAATATTAATGGCATAAAATTTCAATCGTTAGATGTGATTGTCATTATGGTTAGATGGTGTGTGCAAAGTTTTATCCCAATCCGAGCTCGATCGAGCTCAGATCTTCCCTTTGAAAGTGGATGGTCTCCATTATTCCTCAAGGAAGAAAATAGGGATGATCTCTGGCCGTTCATCCATGCATTTTGGATGAATGGTCACATACTTAGATCGATTTAATCCTCTAATGGTGGCATTAATCTCTACGATCCTTGATCGATGGTTGAGGCTAAAATAGCCACCGCACACTATGATGTGACATTTAAGTCACCACTCGATTATGCTGGAAAGTGCATCTAACTCGGAGTGTGGGCGTCGATTATATTAATGGATTAATTAATGTTAATTAATCCTCTAAACTTCAAAATTCATATCTCTAAAAAAATCAAAAAAATATGAGGTAAATTGCCACTGAAAGATAATTTAATCTAGAATATTCTAAAATTGGTTTTAATGGATTTTAAGTTATATCTTTCTCTAATTTTGGGTTTTATTAAAAATCTTAAATTTCTAATTACTCCTTAATTAATCAACTAATTAATCTCAAACTTCTTGGGTATATTTTTGGTGATGACTTCTGCCTCACCTAATTTCTTGGGATTTATTGGTGGCTTAATTGGGGGAATCACTAGTTCATTTCTTAATTACCCTTTTGATGTAATTAAGGATAATTAAGGGTTTTATTAGTGCTTTAATCCCTGGTTGAAGTTGATTAAGGTCTGTTTCAGTGAATAGGAGGTTTAGAAAATAATCTTGGGGCATTTCCCCTAAGCTATTCCCTGAACCCCCTTTTTTTCCATAATCCTCTCTTAAGTAAGGGTTAATTCACTAATTACCCTCTTAATTAATTTCTTAAAATTTCTAAAACTTTTGAGAACTTAATTAATTTACTTTGGGTAGATGCTTAGGTGTTAAAGAGCCTAAGTTCAATTAAGGAAATCAAAACTCAACTCATTTGTGTGAGGGGTGTTTTGAAATTACTTAAGTTAAACCCCTTAGTTTAATTAATCATCAATCATGAGCCAAATTGCATTAGGTCCCTTTCTTCCTAGGTGCATTGCAAATTTAAATTTCTTATGTGGTTTATGTCATCTCATTGGCTCATAATTATTTGATTAACTATGCTAAGGTGGTGTAGGTAAGGGGTAATTAACATGATTAATTGATATCTTAACCTAATCAAAATATAAAATGGATCTAATCATCTAAAAATTAAAAAAATGTCAAACACATGTGAATGGGTTAGGAACAACAAACTCAACTCACATTTTAAATTAAATCAAACTCAAACTCAAACAAAAATCACATTAAACAAACTTTGATTTGCTTTAAGCTTTCTTATTTCTTAAGATTGTCTTTAGGAATTAATTAAAGTGAATGTGTTTACATGCTTTCATTTCTTTAGTTCTCCTCTAACATGCTAAATATGTGTGTCATATGGTTTCATGCATCCATGCTTTTCTAAAATCAAATTTTAAATGAAATTATTTCCTTCATGTCAAATTGCATGTGTTGGCTATAATAAGAATATGAGTGGCTATTATCACTATTAAATTTAAATTATTTTCAAAATATATGAATCAATTATCAAAATTGAAAGTGTACTACTTATACTTTACCTATAATTTTGCATGTGAAAAAAATATAAGGATGTGTTTAGTGTAGGCTTTCCTTCTACCCTCTGTTAGTATAGTTTTGAATAGAATTTATTAAAGTATATGGTTCATTTGAAAAGAACCTAACACTTGCCTAATCCCATATCCTATTCATTCCTATGCTATTACTTAAGAAGGATACCTACAATTGAAAATATAAACTACATAAACAAAAATAAATCAACTAACACAAACTTTTGCATTCTTTCTTTTCCATTCATTTCTTTTGTACACATATTTATATTTAAGGAAAGTGGTATATTAGTCTGGACAATCTCAAGGTTATGAGGCTTTAAGTAGCCCCAAGTAGGTCTTGTACCTTGCACCCCTAGTGCTAACAAAGATGTTGTACTCACTTATGCTTTTTATACATTCATATGTGCATGTGAAGATTGGATAAGAAACCCTTTTTTCTACTTAATGAAAATCATGCATCATAAGCATCCAAATTTTCTTAAGTAACTTACATAGCATACATCATAAAGTGTGCTAAACATTCCCATTTATATATAGATATTCTTAGGATCCATTCATATGCATGTTATACATGTTGGGAAAGAAATGAAGTAATGTGTATTTTGTGAATTTTACTTCACTTTACTTAATCTTAAAATGCCTTTCTTTTTGAATAGGTTTGTTTAGAGTTCATCTAAACTTAGGATTAATTAAAACACATAACAAAATATTCACTAAACAAAACTAAAATATGAATCTATTTTAGAAATTACTTAGGTTAAGGAAGGAAAGAGAAGTTTTCTTCTCTTTCCCTATCTTTATAACTTAGTAATTAATTATAGGATTCACTTGAACTAATTCAAAACATAAAATAAAATCAACCCAAAACATCTAAACAACTTAAATGAAACCCTCCCCTAAGTTGAACATGCTTCACACTTAGAAAACTCTAATTTAAAGCCATAGCTAAGTTTACCACACAAACCTTAAAAGCACACATTATACTAAGTCACCACTTCTAGCTTTAGGTTAGGATGGTGCATAGTTTGATGTTTGCTTTTATTTTGTGATGTAATATTTTAGACTAGATGTTAGGATGCATGTGCATAATGAATGGTAGTGATCTTAGTCTAACCATTATCTTTATTGTGCTTAAGGATTGTAATAAATAAAAATAGGAATACTTTTGCTTTGCAGTGCTTATACCCCTAAGCATAATCCAATAGGACAAGTTGACTAAGTCACCCATGTGTGGGGTGATAAGTCTAATATACATTCTTGGGATTTGTGTGAATTATTTTAGCTAATCTTTATTTTACTGGTGTTAGTTAGATTTCCATTTTTCTCTTTTCATGTAATTTTTGTAATTAGGATTTTAAAATGAGTGTTATGGGGATTAGGATTATCATTGGTTATAAGGCTTTGCCTTATGTACCATGTGAAGCCTTTTGGAGCATCCACCTCCCAACCATCCAAAAGAAAGAACCAAAGAAGAAAGAAGGAAAGAAGAAGAAAGAAGAAAAGAAGAATGAAGAAATGAAGCTTGAAGACTCTCATAATAATGAATTTTTTTGTTTAATTATATTTAATTTATTTATAATTTGGGATGTATAAGGGTAGAGCTCGACTACCCAATTTATCTTTTTAGGTTTGTACGGTGGTGCCCGACCACAATGGCCTCTTATTCTTTTTGTGACTATCTTTATAAATTGATTGATGATTTGTTTAGCTTGTGCATTAAGTAGCATCCTTTTCCTAGTTTATTCCTTGCTTTATGTATGGCCTGGATGATGATTAGACTCTTAGGAAATAATAAATCTTACCAAATCTAAATTCTAAAATAAAGAATTCCTAACCTCACTTAAAGCTTAGGCTTAAAATCAAGATAAAAGAATTAGCAACCTCTTAGTTGGATGAGTACTTCTTTTATAACATCTTACACAAATGCATATTATTTCACTCTTGATTGGAGAGCTTCCACCTTTGGTAGAGAAACTTGGCTTGACCATTGAGAGCCATGGTGGAAACACACCTCCTCCCTTTTCTCTGATTTTGGCCAATAATCTCATTTCTCATGCATTAGGCATATGAACCCTATTACCCTGAGTCAAAATGATTGTTCAAAAAAAAAATTTGAATTGCATTAGATTTAGGTCATTTAAAGCATACCCTTACATGATCTAGTCTCTTTAGGGAGTGACTTTAAGGACTTAGTATCTTTCTAAATAAATAATAGCCTAGCCATCTTGCATAAAGTATATGACTTGCCTACATAAATTTAAAATCGTAGGAGGAGTTAGTTGGCATCCACCCCTAGGCAATTGTAAGTCCAAGCAGTCGGGTGGTTTGTCATCTCTTGTGGAGGCAAACCAAATGCCCATTTTTGCTTTAGATTTAAGTTATGCTTTTGGCCTTTGCCAAAGCTCCCTAGATTTAGGTTCTGAGGTTACTCCTCCCCTTTGGAGGCCTTAAGCATAAATCCTCAGCTCTTAGGCATTTCCATAATCTTGTGCTATGGAATCATAAGCCCTAAATTTCTAATGAAAAATTCAACTCAAACAAATTAAATTAATTTCAAAAATGTAAAGCCCAACCATATAATAGTTTGAGATGCTCGCTGGGTTTCCTAGCATCGTGGACATCTTTTACTTATCTTCCTTTGGCTTCAATAATAACTCCCTCTCTTTGATCAATCCCATTTGATCTTCCAAAATAAGCTAATTGATTAATAGTCCTACCTATTGAAATCTTTGGAGACAACGATCATTTACTTAATCAAGAGTATTCCTAAAAGATCCCATCTCTTCGGATGTAATTAACTATGAGGGCTTGCCCCTGTAGGGAACTTAACAAACTTGGTTTAAAATAAACCCTACTTTACTTTTCCATGTAAAGTCGGGAAGAATCTCTGGTATATATGCAGACCCATCTTTATTAGGAGTCCTTATTTTGGTGATTAGGTCCATTGTAGGGTGGTGATTTCTATCTTTCGAGATAGTACACCTCTCCTCAATGTCATACTCGATCACCCTAATAAGTACATCTGAAGATCTGCGTGGCATCCGACAAAGGAGATTATATTCCTATTTTCATTTATCTTCTTTCAATCCACTAAAGGAACATGGATGAAGAGACACACTAGAATATTAATTTCCATCACAAATTTTTCTGGCGACTCCGCTGGGGATGGTTCCTCTCTCCATCTTTGGTAAATGATCGTTGTCTTTGAGTATCGATAGTGGGTTTGTACTTTGGTATGAATCCGAGGCTATCTTTCTTTCCGTTGGCACTTAGCTTATTTCATTCTTAAGTTAAGCTAATATTTAGGTTTTAGGACTTCACTCCGTTGGTCTTAAAACCCCATTGTTCTCAATGGGTAAAATAAAAGATCTAAATGAAGAAATCATTTAAAGACTTCCTCCTTATCATTTTATGATAAGGAAAGGTTCATCTAAAATAATAAAGACAAAATAAATTTTCATAAAATCTTGCTTTTCTAAAAATGCACATAATAAAATATTTTTCACAAAATTTTCTTAAATCACCCTCTTCTAACAATTCTCATAATTGTTACATGTAGGAATCTTCAAAAATAAAATTAACAATCTTTTCCAAAAGCATAAGTGAACATCTTCCTTCAATTAATTTTTATGAATATTTTATTTTCAAAATGAAATGAACAATCATCTTTCTAAAATCAAAATCAAAATTAAAAATATCAAAAGCACATATGAACCTTTCCATTCAATATACCCACACCTATTGAATGAAAGTTTCATTTTGAAATAAAATAAAATTTTTTCAAAAGCATATGAACATCTCCATTCAATATACTCAAGTTTATTGAATGAAGATTTTATTCAAATAAAAATAATATCATTTGGAAATCCCACTTAAACATATCCATATATGATTAAGTTGGAATTCCCTCTTTCAAAAAGCAATAATCACACACAAAATGAAATCTTCACATTTTCAAAAATGAGATTGACTTCCATTCCTACATACCCAAATTTGTTGAATGGAAGCCTTCTTCTCAAAAATCAAAACTCAACAATCATATTTTCAAAATTCAAAATACATTTGGAACTTCATTTAACATACTCAAATTTGCTAAGTGAAGTCTCCAAATTCAAAATAAAAAATTTTCAAACATATTTGGAACTTCATTTAGCATACTCAAATTTGCTAAGTGAAGTTTCCAAATCCAAAATCAAAAATTTTCAAAGCACATTTGGAACTTCATTTAGCATACTCAAATTTGGTAAGTGAAGTCTCCAAATTCAAAATAAAAAATTTTCAAACATATTTGGAACTTCATTTAGCATACTCAAATTTGCTAAGTGAAGTCTCCAAATTCAAAATCAAAAATTTTCAAACATATTTGGAACTTCATTTAGCATACTCAAATTTGCTAAGTGAAGTCTTCAAATCCAAAACCAAAAATTTTCAAACACATTTGGAACTTCATTTAGCATACTCAAAACTTCTAAGTAAAGTCTCCAAATTCAAAAGCAAAAATTTTTAAACACATTTGGAACTCCATTTAGCATACTCAAATTTGCTAAGTGAAGTCTCCAAATTCAAAATAAAAAAAATTCAAACACATTTGGAACTCCATTTAGCATACTCAAATTTGCTAAGTGAAGTCTCCAAATTCAAAACACAAATTTTTCAAGTACTTCTGGAACTTCAGTCTTTAGCATACCAAATTTGCTAAGAGAAGTTTTCATTTTCAAAACCAAACCAAATCAAAAATTGTGAATACATCTTTTAGAATTTCATTTAGCATACTCAAATTTGCTAAGTGGAACTTCCATTTCACAAAAATTATGTGGGACTTCATCATTAACATACCATATTTTCTAAAGTAAAGTCTCCACTTTCAACCATAAAACAAATCAAAATAAATGAAACACTTTAGGATTTTCTTAGCATACCCAAATTTGCTAAGAATCCTATTTTCAAAATCAAACAAAAACACACTTGGGTTCTTCACTTAGCATACCTAAATTTGCTAAGTGGGAATTCCAATTTTCAAAATCAAACAATAATTCACAAAAAGAAACAATTATTTTCAAACATTTCACTTAGCATACCCAAATTTGCTAAGTGAGTAAAATTAAAATCACCAATCAAAACAAAAATCAAATGACCCTTACTTTAAAATACCCAAATTTGTTAAAAGAAAGGGTCCTCAAATCAAAAATTCAAAATTCAAACCAACATGAACCTATGGAAGCATCCTTCTAAAAATATTTGAATCCATTTTTCAACATACCCAAATTTGTTGAAGTTGGATTCATATTCAAAATTCCTCTTTCAATCAAATTTCTAAATCTTCTCAAATCCATTTGAACCCACTTAACACTTCCAAGATGTTGGATGTGGGTTCAAATTCTAAATTCAAATTCAAAATAAATAAAAAAAAAAAAGCTGATCCAAGCTCATTTCTATATTGCGATTCTCGGCATTATCAATTTTTCTTTTTCTCTTTGTAGTTGATTTGAAATGGTAGGCTCACAAGTTTGTATTCACTTTCCCTCATGGCATGGACTTGGCCTTGGACCAGGCCAACTTCCCTGATTGGATCATACACACCTTATCCATTTGAGGGTTGAGGGAGTGAGGATCAAGTGAGGCATTCCCTCACAGTAGGACTGATGGCCGTAGAAGCGATCATCATTGATCTACCTTCAGAAATTGATATCTCCTCATTAAAGAGGAAAGTAGTGGTGGTCCCACCGGCTTAGATGGTACCAGCCACAAGTTTCTGCCCCGTTTCTCGTCTTTGCCAGTGAGGCTAGCCTCTCATCAGTACCCTCCAAGGGTAAGGCTCCCCTGATCTCAGGGATTTCCTCTCCTACTTTTGAGTATGGGTCTAGCTCTCACTCATCCCATCCTACCAAAACACAGTGAAGGAACAAAAGCATGATCAAGCGGTATCACACCAGGATTGCTAGGAGATGGAGGCAGCCATCCGTTCAGCCGTTGATGAGTTGCCTATTTTGAATTCACCACTGATTATAGCAAACCAGTTTCATCCTCTCTCTGGGTTAGATAGAGAGGATGCTAGGAGGATTCGCACATCACCTCCACCAGTTGTCCAGCATTAGCCATAAGTTATTCGAAGCAGGAGGTTGAAAGTTGGCCTCCGGTCAGTCTTGCACTAAGTTGGCAGAGCTTACGGACATTTAGAGTCCGGAGCTCAATTTTATCTGAGATCCATCATCACCCACAGTGTGGGGAAACAAATTCATTAGGAGTGGGCCAGAGGCCCATACATATGCTCATATTACCAGTAGGGAGAGGCAGAGGTTCAGTCATCAGTCGACAGCTTCTACACTCGTCAATTTTCTAGCTCGGCACTCTACCTACGCCGACCATACAGATAGCATCTTTCTTACTAGAACTAGTCATCATAGGATGATAGCTCCTGTTTATAGTGAGTTAGTGGTGTCTCCACCACACCCTCACCCCTCCCCGTCATGCCATCACAGTCACATAACATCTAGTTTCATCAAAGGCCATGAAGGCCATATCGTGAAGCGTACCCGTTGGTTTATCCATATGGTGAGGATCCTACTCCATCTACTACCTAATGTAGTGAGGTCTCTGCACCTTTTGCTAGTGATGGTGTAGAGGGAGTGGTGACCCTAAAGCATAATGGTCCTCATAGGATTGACTCTCCAGCAGCAAGCAAGGTTCGGTGCCTCTCAGTGCATGACAGTGATCACACCAATCAACCAAAATCATTTGTTCCCATCCAGATCGATCATTCTCTCGAGGAGATAGTAGCACATTATCTTATAGAGAAGAAGAAGATTTTGGGGTATGATTGGTCAGATGAGGAGAAGGTTAGCTTTGATCCCAATGAAGATGATTTGTTAGGACACTCAGTCAGGGTTTGTATAATAGATACTAGAGGATCTCTCCTCAGGGAGCAGCAGGTTATGGAAGGTGATAATGCCGAGCAAGAAGACACCCATTCATGCACCTCTCAATTAAAACAAAGATGAAAAGATAGATAAGATGGCAAAAGCAGGACTTGTTAGATAATTTATTACTTGAAATAAGCCCATAGTTCACTCCTATCGAGATCGGTCGACTAGAGTTAGTGCATGTCTTGGACCCAGCTAAGACCTTACCTCTTGTAGAGCAAGGTAGCACTAGCATGTATAAGAAGGTTGTGGAAAGTACCTCCATACAAGAAAAAGACATAAAATTCATGGTAAAGCAGCAAGTGAAGGAAGCGTTGTCTCAAGCCCGAGGAGGATCATTAGTTCCAAAGGACCTACCCGAAGGAACTCAATTCAATCCAATATCCCAAAGGTTTCGTGCCACCTTCCTTCAAAAGCTTTAATGGCAGTGAAAACCCAAGGCAACATATAGCACACTTCATTTTGGTTGTTGCAATAGTGATGCTTTGCTATTTTGCCTCTTCATCAATAGCTTAGCTGTGATAGCTTTTAACTGGTATGCTGAACTTTCTAATAGTTTAGTAAAGACATTTGCTGAGTTGGAGCAACTCTTCATCAAGAGGTTTGGTGGAGCTCAACAAAGGGTTACTGTAGGTGATCTTGTTGTAGCACAACAACACCTAGGTGAGTCCCTTGTTGATTATATTCTCTGATAGCATAACCTGACTATGAAATATGAGCTGCAGCTATCTGAGCAGCATGCCATTGAGATTCTTTTAAAGAATATCCATGGCCCGGTAGCCTTCATGCTTAAGGGCTTCACTATCAACACATTTGAGAAGCTAATCAACATGATGGCTAGTCTACAAGGAGAGGCCAAATAGTTGCCTTTTCAAGATCAGTTGCTAAGTAAAAGCCGTAGAAGGTCTATGAGAAGAAGCCAGGGATAGTGATAGCAGTAGATAAAGGAAAGCAACTAGCTAGAGATTAGTCCAAGAGACCACGACCTCACTTCACCTTTACCACCTTTACCACCATGGCACCTAGGCCTCCCATAGCCTCCATGGCCCGGCCCCACCTCTACCATACCACCGGTAGCGGCATGCATATTCTCGCAGTAGTTATGGTCCACTACTCTTTTAGATAAGTTTAACAAACCTTATTCATTTAAGAGAGAATGTCGAAGATCTTTAAGAATCTCTTAAAGAAGCCGATTTTAACTCGAAGGAGGAGAAGGAAGTAGGCTAAAGTCATGATCCTAACTTTTGCCCCTACCACTGTATGTTAGGCCATGTTTTGGAGGATTGCTTCACATTCAAGGACTAGCTTGAACATAACTTCAAGTCCGGTGCTATAGTTATCCCAAAGGAATACCTTGTGGAACAACCATCTAGTTCCATTGGGGGATACATGTGATCCTAAAACTAAAGAAGGTTGGGATATCTCTTTTCCAAAACCTCTAAAGATGATTAAGAAAAAGAAACTTTCCTTGTAGGTGCAAGTCGGTTCAAACCTCCAACATCAAGGAAGGTTTGCAAGTTGCGACCTCAAGGAAAGGCTTAGAAATAGCCCTTGCCACCCGGGATAGCCTTGACAAATCACAGCCCAGTCTATAGTTCTGTTACCACCTGACTCTCTTCTTAAGATCCTACTAGTTGGACTTTCTACTAATACTACTAGTTCACCTCTTGAGATAGACTTGGAATCATTCATTAGGGTCACATAAAGAAGGCGTAGGTGAGCCAGTGTAGAATCTTCATTACCCACCAAGAGATCATCAAAGTCAACCTTCATAGCAAGGTTCTACAAGACACCTCGATAGAAAATAAGTCATTGGTATAGAGGATCGAGAATCCACTCCACAGGATGCTTCACCCTTATATATGCTTGTGGAGGACCAGCCCAAGGTGGACTACAATGTCCTTTCTCATCTAAGAAAGTTTCCGTCTAAGCTAAGCATATATGATGCCCTCATCTTATCTAAAGAGATGAGGGAATCATTAATCAAGGCTCTCCTTGACCTTGAAATATGCTTAGCTCAGCTGACTTCTATTGGTGAGGAGGCACATTATACAAAAGAAGCTCAGGAGATCACCTTCACAGATGAAGACCTTCTCGGGACTTGGAGCATAATCATCCCCTACATCATAGTCAACATGAGATTCAAACTATGTTCTCATCGATCAGTGCATCATGAACATTATGAGTCTAAAGACCCTTGCCTATTTGAGGATTGACATCTCCACACTCTGAGGAGATCGGATGATGTTGAGAGGATTCAATGAACAAGGCAAGTGGGCTTTAGGTTCTATAGTGTTACCCTTGTAGATAGGTGATTGGATGACTAAAGCCAAGTTTTACATCATTGATTTGAATACTTCATTCACTATTTTGCTTGGTAGGCCTTGGATACATCAGAATAAGATCATTCCATCCGCCCTCCATCAGTGCATCAAGTTCAAAATAGATGGGATTGAATACTGTGTCAATGGAGATGAAAAGCCATTTTCAATTAGAGGTTGAGATTTATGAGGATGTGACCTACTATCTTCCTCAACACATCCTTTCTCATGAACTTGGACAAAATTCAAACATAAAAGAAAAAGAAAATGAATAAGAAGAAAAGGCAAAAGCAAAAGAAAAGAAAAATGAAAATCTAAGTGCATAAGAAAGGGGAATTGAAGAAGAAATATAGCTGCGTATCACTTTCCACCCACAGTCCTTTCCATCATATGGACATGTGGGTAGGATGGCTCAACCTCCACCCGAGTGGGCAGTCTCTAGAGGTGAAGCTAGCACCTAGAGGTCATGTTCAGTTTGTCAGTCAATAGACTGGATATTCACATGACTTGGAATCCATGAGGAGATGTTAATGTGATTAGTATACCCAACCCTCCGGGTTCCATTGGGGGTGACTTTCAATGTAGACAGTGATGAAGACCAAGCCTCCAAACAAAGTAAAGTATTCGAATCAGGTTTATGTAAAACTATTAGGCAGCAACTGAGAACCTTAGCTCTAATCTCACTTTCATCTCAAAAAGCTAAAGGTTTAGTAGTTAAGAAGCTCCAGTCTTCCATAGATCAGAAGAGATTATTTTGGGATCATCATCCTCAAGTCACGAAGTTGATGTACAACTTGAGAGGATACTTTAAAGAATTAATGGAATTACCGACTTTTACTCACCTTGTGTTATTATCTGAAGGTTAGGTTCCTCATACATGGTCCAAGCATAGGTCAGAGTACTTTAAAATTTATGGAACAACATAGGCAGGGAAGCACAATCAAGAGCAGGACTAGGATTCAGTACAGTGGGTCCAGTCGATGATGATGATTACTGCTTAGTTGTTACTAATCATTTGAGTCTGATAGGTTCTTTTCACACAACACTAACTCTTATGAGAATGTATGTTTAGAAACCTCAGATGATCCAGATGATCTCCAAATCAAGGATGCACCTCCAAAATTTGAAGAGAAGATTCATTCAACAATAAACAAGCTTAAAGAAATCAACCTCAGGACAGAAGAACATCCACGCCCGATGTACATCAATTCTTTGCTGAATGAAGAAGAAACCAATGACTTAGTTAGGCTATTGATTGAGTTTAAAGACTACTTTGCATAGAGTTATGAAGAGATGCCTGGATTATCTTCTGACATAGCAGTCCACAAGCTAGCAATAGATCTTAATGCTACCCCTATTAAGCAAGCTCCTAGACGCATGCGATTAGAAATTGAACAAATCATTTCTAAAGTCAAAAAACTGATCGATGATGGTTTCATCAGGGAAGAAAAATACCCTTCCTCGTTAGCCAATGTCATACCAGTTAAGAAGAAGAATGGTCAAATTCACATATGCGGTGATTTTAGGGACTTAAATAAGGCATGTCCTAAGGATGAGTTTTTTCTTCCTATATTAGAATTAATGTGGACATTGCCTCATCTTATACAGTGTTTTCTTTCATAAATGGGTCATCCTAAATCAAGATGTCTGAAGATGAAGAAACACTACAACCCCCCGAATCTTCTTTTATAAGGTCATGCCTTTCGGCCTTAAAAATGTTGGTGCTACATACCAATAGGCCATGACTTAGATCTTCAATGAACTCATCCATCATCAGGTTGAGTGTTACGTTGATGATCTAGTAGTCAAGAGCAGAGAAAAGGAAGACCATCTTTTGACTTGAGAGTAGTTTTCAAATGGTTAAGATAATATAATCTCAAAATGACTCCCCTGAAGTGTGCATTCAAAATAGCTTCAGGAAAATTCCTTTGGTTTATTGTACAACATCGGGGAATAGAGATAGATCCTGAAAAGATCAAAGCTATCTTAGAAATGCCACCTCCTAAGAGTTTAACTCAACTCAGATCATTCCAAGGATGGTTGGCATATCTAAGATGCTTTATCTCCAATCTATCGGGGAGATGCAAACCATTTTTAGCACTTATCAAAAAGGATGCTAACTTCAAGTGGGATGATAAGTCGATGCCTTTGAAGACATCAAGTAGTATTTGGTGAAGCGTTCTAGCCCCCATCGGGAGCCACTCATTTACACTGCATTGGATGCCTCTCTTGGCGCTCTATTGGCCCAAGCCAATGATGAAGGGAATGAGAGGGCTCACTACTACCTCAGTCAACTTCTAATTCCCTCAGAACTACCCACCTATTGAAACATTGCCTAGCTTTAATCTTTGCTTCTTAAACTTACATTATATGCTTTCTCATAAGGTGAACTTGATCTCAGAATAAATCCAGTATCTCATGATACGACCAACACTATCCAGACATTTAGCACGCTGGTCCATGATACTTTTGTAGTTTGATATTACATTTGTACCTCATGCGATAAAAGGATAGGCACTTGTGATTTCTTAGCGACACCCCACTTCTGATTCTCGCGATCTCCCCGATGAACAAATCTGAACTTAGGGGAGATAACAAGATGGGAGATATATTTTAATGGTAGCCTCTTTTTAAGGGGAAGCACCACGATCTATTCTCCCGAAAGGCGGTGGGTAGAATAGTTGTTATAAGCCAAAATGATTCAAGCTCATAAGTTTGCCCTAGGTCTTTTAGGAGAACTTGTGTTGGTCTAAGGAGACCATTATTGTGCCCATCAAGATGGGAGGCAAGTTTGAACCCACTTGGAAAGGCCCCTATGCTATAGAGAAGGCCTACCAAGGAGGATCTTATCAGCACATCGATTGTAAAGGGAAGAACGATGCTTCCAATTAATGGGCTCTACCTAAAGAAATATTACCCATGAAATAAATCATGTTTAAAAAGAACTCTGTCAAAGAACAAAAATTTGATTCTATTTTCTCAAATCTTCTCTTCTTTCGAAGCATTGTTTGTTTATCTTACGAATCTGTCGTGACGTGTTTAGGGTAAGTGTAAGAGTCCCCCAGTGGCATCCTATCTCTTTTTCACAACACAAACACAATCTCTTGACACTATTAGAATATATGTAAGAGAACCCGAGAGGCATCCTATTTTGATTAGCACAACTAAGATAGGTGTGAGAGAACTAAAGCGGCATCCTTTCTTAGTGGGAATCCTATTTTCCATCCATGGTATCATTTCATCAAACCCCTGGCATGTTAAAGGTAGATGTAAGAGTCCCCCTGAGGCATCCTATTTATTTTAATGCATGTACAAAAATAAACACAAATCTTTTATCTCAAGCTACTTTGATGTGGGAGCAAGCCTCTGTGGCACTCACTCATTAGCTACTCTAAGATGGGTCTACATGCTACCTCGCTAGTATGTCACCCCAGTGGTCACTTATTTAGAAGATATGAGTCCCTGAGCTTTCTTCTAACTTGACTATTACAAACCAACGAGCGCCTTGTTAGTATGGTGAACTTTGCGCCCATAAAATACCTCATGTCAATTTTGCTCAAGAGAGTCCCGTGCTTTCTTCTTGAACTAATCATCATGATCTAACTAGGTTAAGTATGTTTGAGGTTTAGGATAAGTCCCCAGGCTCCTTTCCTCTTACTACATTTAAGTTGATATAAGTCCCATGGCACTCACTCAGTCTAGGTGGATGGCACTTATCAAGCCAAAGAGAGACTATCCCCAATCCTTTATGCTATAGGAGGATGTGAGTCTAGCTTTCTTCTAGGCATTGTTACAGGCACCTTAGGTTGGTTGATGTTTATTTATCGAGTGACTCACACCACTCTTGGAAGATGTGAGTCCACAGCTTTCTCCTTGAGTTGGACAAATACCTATTGGATATATGACTAGCCATGTCATCTTCTCTAAGTGTTGGATTAAGCCTTTAGCCCCATCCCCATGGCACTCTATTTGGATCAAGTCCTTTGCGATCCCATTTAGACACTACCTGTTACTCTTGGATTGAGTTCCCCTTTCCTAGCCACTCTATGGAGGAGAATTTCTGATGGCGATTCTCCCTTGATTAAATAGATAGATCTATGCTAATATGAGCTCCTTCTCAGTATGATCCCTCACAAACTAACAGGGTCCATGTTAAACAAACTAAATTAAACAAATAAAATTAATTTGCTTGTGGATTAGGAATTTAAGCCCCAAAAGGGCCCCTTTTCCCAAGCAGGCATCTTATCTTTAGGTAGTGTCCAAAACTCCTATATTGCGCTACATGAGTTGAGATAAATCCCAGGTAATCACTCCATACTCATAGTCTTAAATTCAATCTATTTTTCAAGCGAGTTACCTAATCATCTTATTTTAGAAGATGTAAGACTATGATGCATTCTTTCTTGCATCCTGCGATGGCAGCCAGTCTTGATTTGTTTCTAAAGCAACATCACCCCTGGTCTTTGTAAGAAGATGTGAGTCTCAGCTTTCTTCCCTTCAATTGATCATTATAAATTGAAAGGCACTCCTTTGGTCAGATAGTTCTCCCATCGGCCTGGAAGCTACTCCCTTTGGTTTAAATGAGTTAGACTAGCCTCCTTGGCTCCTTTAGTTTCATCCCATAAAAATCCATCAAAATAAACTAAAGAAATGAAATCAATCTTTGATTATCCTTGAGTGATTTAAGTCCCTAGCATTCACTCAAATAATTCGGCTCTAGGTTGGGTTTGATTTGTTGCCCAAAGCAATTGATCAGCCCAGTGATTCCTTATTTTGGAAGATGTGAGTCTTTCTTCCTAACATTACAAATCGAAGGCACATGGTTGGATAGTCCTACCTTGTGGTTGGTAGACTACTCTTTTGGATTAGTGCGAGTTAGGTCTAGGCCTCCATAGCCTACTGTGCAGTTCATCATGGCGATGGAACCATCATAATAAAAATAAATCTAAAAAGAAATGAAATATACCTTTGACTATCTTTGAGTTGATCTAAGTCCCTCAGCGACATTCACTCAATAGTCAACCTTAGGTTGGGTTCAATCCATTGCCTTGCCAATGGATCACCCCAAGTACTTTGGATAATGTAAGTCTTGCTTTCTTCTTTACATTTGCACAAAGAAGCGCCCTTGGTTGCTAGTCCTACTATATGTTTAGTAGACTACCCCTTTGGATATGGTAAATGAGTTAGGGTAGGCCTCTCTACGTGCGATCCATCACAAACCAACAGGGTCCATCTCAAAAATACAAAATCTAAATAAAAACCTGTAACAAAACAAATCTAATGAAACAAAGAAACAAAATAATTAATCAATGTAAACCAAGTCTTTTGCTTCTCCTTAGTGAGATGCAAATCTTTCTAGTCCCCCAGCGGATCTAGAATTCTAATCCCTCAACGGATTTCTCAACCTCTCCCTTGTGGATGACTTGGACTTGACTCCCTAGTGGAGACTTCACTTCTCTATCCTCAGTGGAGCCTAAATAACAAATAAAAAATTAAAACAAATTCAACCCTCTCCCATAGTGGAACTCAAACAAATCAAACCCTTTTTCTCCCCAGTGAGACTCAAATTAAATCTCTCATCCCCTTGTGGATGACTTGAACGACTTACATAGTGGAAGGTTCAACTATCCCTCTTCATTCAATTTTTCTACACATTGGGTTAAGTAGCTCATCTTTGTTTTACTCTCATGTTGTTGATCATTTTGATCAACACCATATGGTGTTCCTTGTTGTCACACCACTATTGGGTGCCTTGTTGACCTCATTTTAGAATGAGCTCTCAACCCCATCTTAGACATAGATTCATTTTACTCAGAATTCTTTAATCTCAAGACACATCAAGTTGGTGGACACTCAACCTAGCCTAGAGACTTAGAAGGGTTAGCCATGGAATAGGTCATGCCTTGGGTGTTAAAAAAATTTGCTACCCTTTGGCTTGAATTACTCACCTTCCTTCCTTCAACTCAAATTCCAAATCAATCCTAATTGATTTTAAACTCAAATCAATCTTATTTGATTTTCTCCAAACTCAAATCAATGTTACATGATTGAAATCCATGATGGAAACCCATGATTGAAATTCCAAAAATTCAAAATTTCTTTAGTCCTTTAAATTTCTCTTAAGGACTTATCCTAGATCATGTTCAAATTAAATCAAATTCATGAAATTTTCTCATAACTCATTTGTATCATCATTTATAATCACGTATATAAATGAAATATAAATTCAAAACAATTAAATCAAATTCAAAAAATTTAAGCTCCAAACTCCAAAATTTCCTAAGTCCTTTAAATTTTCTCTTAAAGACTTAGCCAAAATCATGATCAAATCAGTTCAAACTCATGAGATTTTCTCACAACTCAATTATATTCTCATTTATATTCACTTATATAAATGAAATATAAATTGAAATCAAACAAATCAAATCCAAAACTCAAATTCCAAAATCTTTCCTAAATCCTTAATTTCTCTCTTAAGGACTTAGCCTGGATCATGATCAAATCACTCCAAATTCATGGAATTTTCTCATAACCCATTTATATTCTCATTTATATTCACATATATAAATGAAATATAAATTCAAACAATCAAAATCACTTCCAAAAATCAAACTCAAATCCACTCAAAATCTAACCTAAGCCTTTCAAGTTAAAATCTTGAACTTAGCCAAATCAACTTCAAATCAAGCCAAACTCTTGATTTTCCTTCATGATTCAATAAACCCTACAATCATCTAAATATAAATACAAACTTCAATCACTTAACCAAAACTCAAACCCAAAATCCATTCATGTTCTTCCTTTGAATATGAAATTGTCAAATGAATCAAAACTCATTTGACTTCAAACCACTTGCAAATGGATTTATATTTCAATCATAAGTCCATAAACAAGTTCAATCAAACTCAAATCAAGCTTTGACCAAGCCATTTGACCTACTTAGGCTCACTTGACCCAAAGTGACCTAAAGTACCCTTATGAGACAAATTCTAATCCTAACCAAATTAGATTGAATCAAACTCACCTATGCCTCATCATGATCAACAATCATCATGAGATCAATCAATCAAATTGGGTCAACAAATTCAAACCTGGTTGGCCAAGTCAACACTTAGCCAAAATGAAATCTAAGTTAGCCAAAATTCACCATAGGCCAAATTGATTGAAACCATTGATCTAAGTTCATTCATGACTTATGTTTGAGCTTGACCAAGTCCACATTTGAAACTTTTGGATTGGCCACTTGACCTAAGTTGACCCAACTTGACCTAAAAAGTTAAAATGTGTCAAAACTTAATCTAAGCCAAATTGATTGAAACCAATGGTCAAGTTCATTCCAAATCACTTGTTGAACTTGACCAAAGCCTCAATTGGCCAACCAGACCTAACCAGCCAATTGACCCTACTTGACCTAAAGGGTCATGTTGAGCCAAATTCAAACTTAACCAAAATTGGTTGGAAATAAAGATACCAATCCACTTCATATGACTAACCAAACCTAAACCTACCCATGACATAGCTCAAATAGGTGAAATGGGTCAAATTAGTCAACTTGACCCATTTGTCCTAAATGAAGTCATATGAGCCAAACTCAAACTAAACCAATTTGAAACAAACCAAAGCCACCAAAACATTTTAAATGGTCATATGAACTTGACCCAACCCTTGGTTTGACCCAATTTGACCAATTGGTCAAATCAAGTTGACCCATTTTGACCTAAATGGGTCAACATGAGCCAAACCATACAAATGAACTCCAAATCTAATGAAACTTGGCCAAACCTATTTTCTCAACATACCCAACATATCCAAATTCAAAAATTAGCCAAATGACCATTTTACCCCTAGGACATAGAACAAATTTTGGTCAAATCCATGGGGAATTTGTTCAAGTCCTCTTCACACCAACTTGATACCTTCCTAATAGGTCAAGTAAACCCTATGGAGGTAGGTGCACCCAACCCAATAGGTTTGGGTCAGCCCAAATTGACCCAAGGCCAAAATCGAGCATATGGCTCAAATTAGCCATATGGGAATCATGCTCCCACTCATTTTCAAGCACATGGAAGGTTACCACTGCACTCCCTAGACCAAACTAACCATGTGAAAACTTCTAATAGCTCAAATAGCCCTTTCAATCTTTGCAATTGGATCAAAATGGAAAATAAAGCTTCCTCGATTGCCATGGGAGATATACTCCCCCTAATTCACTTCAATTCTCACTTTCACACTGTCAGTTGAGTGAGGGAGAGTGTTAGGAGCCATTAAACAAGAGTTCCTAAGCTCTCTAGAAGGGATTTGAAATTTCCATTCTCGATTTTCCTCAAGCAAAATAGGGGACCTCCATTGATTGGCAAATTTTCTCCATACTCCAATTCAGTCAAATTGCCTTTGCACACTCCACCAGAGGGCCAAGTTGAGCTTGCCTAAGCTCTCTCTCAAGTTCCAAAGGCAAGGGGAGGTCTAATTCCATCAAAGTCATAAGGGAGCTAAGGAGGGGTTGGTCCATAGAGCAATCTACTCAACCTCAGGAGCTAATAGTTTCACCACAGCTTTGTATCAACCAAACAAAGCTCCTCCAAGGGAATCGAGCACCGGTGATCACCTCTGGTGAGGTTAGACATTTTCCTACCACTAAACTCCATGTGTGTTGGTCCTTTGTGAAAGAGATGTTAATAGCATGAAATTTCAACCGTTAGATGTGATTGTCATTAGGGTTAGATGGTGTGTGCAAAGTTTTATCCCAATCTCGATCGATCTTTCATTGAAAGTGGGGCTCCATTATTCCTCGGGAAAACGAATGATCTCGGCCATCCATCCATGTTTTGGATGGATCGGGTTAAATCTTAGATTTTTAATCCCTGGAATGGCTTTAATCTCATCATCGATCCTTGATGGATGACTTCATAAGCGCTGGCCATACCATCTGCTATGATGTGACATTTAAGTCACCACTCAGTGCTCGATGCATGGAAAGCACATTTGACTCAGCCATTGTGGTACCGATTAGATTAAGGGATTAATTAATGTTTATTTAGTCCTCATTAATCCTCTAAACTTCAAAAATTCATATCTCTCTAAATAAAATTAGAAAAATATGAGGTAAATTTCCATTGAAAGATAATTCAATCTAGAATATTCTAAATTTGGTTTTAATGGATTTTGAGCTATATCTTTCTCTGATTTTGGGTTTTATTGGAAATCTTAATTTGCTAATTACTCCCTAATTAATCTACTAATTAATCTCCAACTTCTTGGGTATATTTTGAGGGATGACTTCTGCCTCACCAAATTTTCTTGGGATTTATTGGTGGCTTAATTACGAGAATTGCTAATTCATTTCCTAATTACCCTTCATGTAATTAAGGATAATTAAGGGTTTTATTAGTGCTTAAATCTCTGGTTGAAGTTGATTAAGGTTTGTTTTAGTGAATAGGAGGTTTAGGGAATAATATGGGGCATTTCTCCTAAGCTATTCCCTAAACCCCCTTTTCTTCCTTAATCCTCTCTTAATTAAGAATTAATTCACTAATTACCATCTTAAATAATTTCTTAAAATTTCTAAAACTACCCAGAACTTAATTAATCTACTTTGGGTGGATGCTTAGGTGTTCAAGTGCTTAAGTTCAATTAAGAAAATCAAACTCAACTCATATGTATGAGGGGTGTTTTGAAATTACCTCTTAGTTTAATTAATCATTAATCATGAGCCAAATTGCATTAGGCCCATCTCTCCTAGGTGCATTACAAATTTAAATTCCTTGTGTGGTTTATGTCATCTCATTGGCTCATTTGATTAACTATGCTAAGGTAGTGTAGATAAGGGTAATTAACATGATTAATTTATATCCTAACCTAATCAAAATATAAAATGGATCTAATCATCTAAAATTAAAAAAAAATGTTAAACACATGTAGGA